>CABFVZ010000610.1:308447-361317 GCA_902151445.1 Timema monikensis
CCCACGCCCTATCCCCCTCCACCATTTAGATTCAAAGTGTCACATTTAAAGATCTGTGGTTTGATAATAACCTGTCTATGAAGTCTGATAAGTGCTTTGTAAGAGGGAGCATCAGTCGGAGTGTCTTCAGGTAAGTGTCGTCGATTCATCCTCTCCTTGAGCTCAACAGGAACCTTCTGAAATATGGTTTCCAGATTCTTATGCAGAGGATGGCCGGGTTTGATAGCCATTGATGCGGCTTGGAGGGACTGAAAGATAAAAAGACTTCAATATTCAACAATAGAATACAATACATACACATCAACTAAAGTTTTGTATAATGCCAGAAAATGTTAATGTACCTCATGCACTGCAACTATATGATAGAGGTAACCCTCCGTAATGTTATTCAAGATCAGGCACAGTCAAATGCGTGCTCATGTTTGTTTACTAGCCAAGTTACGCGATTGTGATTCAACAGCAGCAGTTAGCAAGGCACAGTCAGTGCGTTTACATCGTAGCTGACTGGAAACATACCTCATACACCGATAACAATGTTTTACAGGACACGAATGTGATTCTGCTTTAAAGTGGGTACACACAAGAGTGTGGATAAAATTTAGAGACACACATAAAGTTGGGGACAGACCTCATACAGGTCATCCTTGTTTGACAACAGCAGCCCAAGATCACTGTGTGCATATCTCTGTGCAAAGGTGTCCAAGTTCCATGGCCAGAGCTCTGAAAAGTGATCTCACCCCCGCATCTGGGATTATCATTTCTGATCAGACGGTGCATAGGAGACTGTAAAACCGCATCTAGAGAAGAAACTGGGCTACCGTGCACCGAAATTGGAGCAATATTTTGTATTGTAATGAAAGTAGGGTTGCATTGAAACCCAGCAAAGCATGTACAAGAGTCTGGAGAAACTCTGGACACCACCACGAGTACAGACATGTGCGGGAGGTCCATGCTTTCAGTGGGAAATCTGTGCTGGGATAATGTTAGGCCATCATACATCACTAATTCCCATAGGAGGCATCATGACTAGCATCGTGGAGCCCATTGTGCTTCCATACAGAAGGACACCACTTCATCATGGCCGATGACAATGCCACACCTCACCATGTGTATGTGGTTCAGCAGTGTCTCAAACGCAAGGTCATTTTCTGAATGAAATGACCTGTACAGTCATCAGACATAAATCACATTGAGCATGCTTGGGACATGCTTAAACAGATTTGTTATCATCCCCAACCACCTTAAAATGTTCATCAGCTTATTGGTGCTGTGTTGGAAGATTAGGAGAATCTTGCACTAGAGGACATTTATAACCTCATCCAAAGCGTGCCGGCCAGAGTAGAGGAGCTCTTCCTTAAGGTGCGGCAGAAGGGAGCGCGAGCAATTTTACAGTTTTTATAGAATTGAAAGTTTTTGGCCAAAATAAATCAAATATTTCTCAAGTAGCAACATAGAGTTTAGTTTTCTGCACATGCTAATATCAATAAATCTTGAATATCTGTAATGGGTGTCCTGGAATTTTGTCAAAACTTTTTCTCTTTATTTAAAAAGTTTTGACGAAATTCCAGGACACCCATTACAGATATTCAAGATTTATTGATATTAGCATGCGCAGAAAACTAAACTCTATGTTGCTACTTGAGAAATATTTGATTTATTTTGGCCAAAAACTTTCAATTCTATAAGAACTGTACAAACACTTGCTATCCCTTCTACCTCACCTTAAAGGGGAAGGACACACACAACTGAACAGACATGTAAAGGTGTCCTGTGTTGGAAGGAGAAAATGATGTGTAGTAATCTTTAGTTGACTTCCTAGAGACTTTATTTCCTTAAAATCCCTGTTCGTTTTAAGAGTTTCCATCCTCAAGATGTTTCGTTTTTATTGTTCGATTCTTTAAATGTATATGTTGACAAATAAATGTATTAACCTTGGATCTGGTATGATGCAAAAATGTTGTTGGTGTGTATATAAATCCTGCATAGTAATATTATAGATACTACAAACTTAAAAAAGTGATTCCTCTATGCAGTTAGGTCAAAAATTAATTACCAAAAGTTTTTGTTGAAAAATAGATGGTTTAAGGTGTCACTGAAGATTGGGATCAGATCCCGACCCAGTTTATTGAGGGTGTTTTTCTCTAAATAGTTTCTCACTCTCCTTCTGGGCAAATGCCGGTAGATGAGCTTATCCCTTCCCTACCCCATTAAAGTAATTATATATACATGCTTATAACCTGAATAGGTAGTAAGACAAGGTGATAATAAAAAGAAAACCTTTAGTTAGTATAGTAAAAATAAATTATGAGTGAAACAAAAATAAAAATTTGGAGTAATTTGAAGGACTCATTCCAGTTTATCGACAATGTTTCAACCAAAATCGGTCAATAAACTATAGCCAATGTGTTTTTCTATCACTGCACACAACACTTTGCAGCAACTTAATACACCTACTAGTGAAGTACCCATAGTTTGTTTATGACACATGCAGTCCAACCAGTTTCAAGAGCTTTCACTATGACAGAATGCATGATCATTTTGCTTAAGTTCATGATGTATCAGTTATGTTCAGGTAAATTAGTTGAATAAGTTTTATTAATCCTACAATGATAATTTGCAAAATGAGCGTATGCCTCTTGATATTAATTTAGTCTTTGCTATTCATTCAACACACACCTCGAGTATATCATCAACAGTTTCTTCAGCCTCACACTTCTCGATACTAAGTTTGGCTGCCTTAAAGTAACTGTAGTTGAGGGCATATCCCCTCTTGCTGACATTCCATAGGGACCTGGGGACTTCCACTAGGGCATAGCCCAACAGCAGCACAAGAAGGAAGAGACCCCAGGTATTACTAGCAGACGATGCAATGGCCTTTACCTTCTGTCTGTAACATTACAAGCACTCATCTTTTACAATAATTAACAAGCAGAGTAAACTTCAGTGATAGTTACATTAGTGTACTTACATTTCTGGTGAATTAAACTAAAGTTTAATCAACTTTTAACAATATTTACTATATTTTTATAGCACTGCTTCTTACTACCCATTCGGGTTATACTCATATGTACTAATTACACTAATGTGTTAGGGATTAGGGAGGTTGAATTTCAAGTAAGTGTACCGACATTTGTGTAGAAGAAGAGTGGAAAAACATTTATAATAAATACTCTCAGTACGTACAACTAGGTTCAAGCCTTGACATTCCCATCCTCAACAGTCTAGTCTATTAGTACCTTAGAACATGTGGCCATTGAATCGAGTAATTTTACAATATTTTCTAAGCATCGTGTTTTACTATCCATTCGAGTTATACGCTTATGTACAAATTACGCTAATGGGTTAAGGATGAAGAAGGTTGAATTTAAAGGAGGTGTACCCGCATTTGTGGATAGAGATAGAACGAGAGAGTGAGTGGGAAACCACTTAGGAAAAACTACCCTCAGTACACCCAACCGGGATTGAACTACAATCTCCCCACCATTGTTATTGCTATTGTTAGAGAAGCACCTTAGACCATGCAGCCATCAAAGAGGGTTTTACAAAATTGAATATCCTTAAAAAAAGTATTTTTTACTTAAAATGATAATTTTGGAGACAATGTAAATTGGCCTGTAATCTTAAAATAGCACAATGATTACTTATTCCAGGGGAGTAAACAAATATTTTAGTTCAAATACACAAGTGACCAAATACTCAAAATGTCTGCTATTTTTTCTGGGTGCTGTCTTAATCATACTTTTTATGGAAATGGAAGGTCACTAAACCCATATTTATTTTATAATTTTTATGTATTCACATTCAGTAAAGTGGTGCGTGGATAGCCCAGACAAGCAGAAAGCCACACAGCAGTGAAACATGAGTGGTAATTATTGCTCTGGAGTAGAGGTCTGCGAGTACCAGTCTCTTCATTCGAGCCAATCTTGAGCAAGCTTTTCATTAAGCTCCTGATTGTGGAATTCAGTTAGATTTAATAAATTTAAAATATGACTCAGATATTTTAAAGAAAAGTAATGTTTTAAAATATAAAATAGATTATTTCTAAGTCATTACAAAAATCAAGCTATAATAATTAGTAAATATATGATTATTTTTAAATATCTTGTGATGATAACCACAAAATTAATTATAATTAATTTAAATCCTATTGAGGATAGCTTTAAAAAACATTCAAGAAAATAGGTTTGGATGTGTAGATTTAGTAAAGAGCCTCATTAAATATCTATCCACTTGGAGTGTAGCTATTCACTTGTTGCCGACCTCTTAGAGTGAAGTTAAACATTAATGATTTTAGGATGTGCATAGGTTTGCTGACCTTGACATTCCAATAGCAAGCTGTATCATATCCTTTTTGTTGGGGTTTCCCTCTCTTTATACTCTCACAATTCTCCTTTCATACACAAACCACATTCAAACAAGCAGATAGAAGAGTAATCAATGAGTCATTCATCACTAGTCACAATATAAAAGAAAGAGATAAACTTTTTCAAGGAGCTTGAAATTTCGAGCTCGATTTCAAGTATTTATTTAAAGCTCGAAATCCAAGTACTTACAAAGCTCTAGTCTGGAGACTTATTGTTGGGGTAAATTTTGATTAGCTTCTATCCATCACTAAGGCAGACCCACCCATAAATGTTTAAAAACTAGATTTTATTTTTTAATTTACTTTTAAATCTAATTTGTGTGCTAAACTATTCCATAGTAATTCATAAATTCAAAGATACTGAGTTATCTGCTCCTGGCTATATTTTAATTTTATATTAGGGGGCCTACACTAAAATATTAAATTGATTAGGTAAACGTAAACTGTCCTCACCCATCTAAGTCAAGGCCTGGCTGCACAGCAATGTAAATGAGCAGGATACCGCAGATAAAAAGATAGGAGCCATAGTAAATAGCATTGTCTATTAAAGCTGATTTCAGTTTTCCTTGAACTGTGAAGTCTCCAGCTTTAATATAAGATTGCATCAACGGCAACACCAACCTGTTGCAATAAAATAATAGTTAAGGCAGGTTACTAGTACAAAGAATATTAAAAATAAGTTCACAATTTGTAGAATAAATTAAGATTATTCAATTATATAGATGGGGGCTGTTCAACTTCAAACTTTTAAGATGAATCATTACCCTCTTTAATGTCTCAGTACACAATTTATGGCCACACATGGATGGTCAGTTGGACAGCTCTCATTTAGTTGTTGTGTTTCCATTCAATTTCCCATAAACTACAACAAAGAAATGCCATAGAGACAAACCTCAATTATAGCAATTCATAAAAAATTATATACCATAGTGAATTTAAAATATTTCTCTTTAAGGAAAACCTCTTTTCACTTTTTGAGGTAAGTTTACTAACAAATAATTAATGCTCTCTTGGGAAGAGATTTTACAAATTTACAAAGATCCAAAAATTATATAGACGACTATAAATTAACCTTAATTTTTGTTTCAAGTGTTATATATGTAAGGCATTTAAAAAGTGCCTAAATTACCTATATCATTGGGCAGAGGTTTGGATCTTGTTTTGTCTGTATTGCCAATGATAAGGATATCAAAGTTCAAATCAAGACTAGGTTTTTTATATACAGTTTCCACTTACCCTTCATACAAATGCAGCTATAATTCCTCTAAATTCACAAATTTCAACACCAGAAGTTTGGAATTTTTCGCTTGACACAAAATTAGAAGACTCAACATGAATTGCGAGATTTTAAACTCAAGAATAGCTACTTTACGGATATGAAATTACGAATTCGAGTTGAGCATGACGAGATTCGCCGTAGTGAGATAAACTCGCAAAATCTCCAGGATAGGCCCTCAGGTGACTGATATATATCTTAAAGTTTCTTTTAAATGATTCTCTTAAGAATATGTAACAACACGGCCTCAGATGGAAGGCATGTTTGTGTAAACATTATATATTGTGAGTGGCGAATGGCATAACAAATGTTATGAGGTTGTTGTGATGATTCGATAAACATATAAACTAGAAGAGCTGACCCAAAAGGTGGTGTCAGTATTCCTTAGCTAGAAACCAGGCTGGCGGCCCAGTTAAAATGGGAGGTTATGGAGCCCCTCGCAGCTGACTACATAAGACCGTAATCTAGGAGGTCACGCTAACTGCCACGAGGCCATGTAGGCTAAGTCGTCGGGTTCATCAAGTACCAGTCAGGGCTGCCGCTCGAACCTAGGAAACCAGGTTCGACGACCGTGCAGGGACCGCCTAGCAGTCAGACAGACCATTGTGTAAACCTCATAGCACCTCATTTTGTCACTCGCTTCTGGGCAGTTCCATGAGTAATGGAATGACAATGTTTAATTCTTTCATAGTATTTTAAAGAAAATTTGATAAGAACAATAATTCAAAGGAATCAATTTTCTATTAAACTCTTTACAAAACAACATAAACTTTATTTTAATAACATGGGAAAAAAAATCACACACTGATATTATTTACTAATTAATTTTTAGTTGGTAACAGAATGACATAGTTCGAACAGTTATCCAACTTATCATAAAAAAAAGAGTAAAAACTCATACCAACTACTCACTTGTAGAAGCTACAAAATTTAGACCACTTAGACAAACTTATTAGCTATATAATGATATATTAGAAGTTACATTTAGTAAATATTTACTTATTTAAAAAGTTAAATTTAAAAATGACTGAATGATCAGTTTGTGGTAACTGAATGACAAGTTGACAATGTAGGCCTTTTCATTGTGCTTCATAGATAGGTGTTTGTAAAAAAGTACCTATCACTACTATCAATATTAGACTTGCTCAACCCAAATCTTGTCCTCCTTTGTAGGAAAGTAAAAAGTTTACACATTGATTACTTTTTCTCAAAAACATCATTTTCACAACATGCTGTACTACATACATCAACTTGTGTTACTTGTCCTACAAGGAATCGCTGAAACTATTTTCCAGCAAAATAAACCAAAGCAAAGTCTCCTTGAAACAAAGTAGAATAATGATTGAGAGATTTGTATTTCTGATGAGAGGAATTTCAACTTCATCTCAGAACTTGTGAACAGGCTTTTTTTGGGGACAAAGAATAACGCTGATTCTCAATATTAAATGGAGCAACAGAAGTTACTGCATGAAGGCTCTTGGTCTCTTAAACTGGAGATATGTCATCCCACCTTTGATCTAATTCATTTCAATGAATCTATATATCTTGGGCAGGAACAAGTATTAGCGTTATATTAGGAAATTTGCAGCGTGCAATGTATACAAACATATTAGCAATATGCACAGCATATGTCCCAGTTTTACACGTTGTCCAAACTGTATGTTTTAAGGTGCCGCCAATTACATCAACAACACCTTTACCATGTGACATGACAAATAAATGCCATGAAACATGGAAATTAAAGTTTTCCTTGTAAAATGTTAAGTTGGCAAATAAAAACTGTTGTTTAAATTGATTTGCTGCACCATCAATCATGAACGTGATAGTGTTTATTTTTGGGTCAACTGAAATAACATGGGTCACAAGCTTATATAGAAAGCTGTGAATAAAATATTTATTATGTTCTAGCTCCTCAGTAACTATTGCACATGGATAGCCTGTGTTTTGACATTCCATATATAAGCTGTGAAGATGGTAATTTGTGACTTAGCCCAATGTGCACTTTGAATTTCATTTTATTGCTCCATAGTGTAATTCTCTGCAAAGTCCACTTGAATAACTATGTGTTCTTTACTAGCTTGACTTTTTTTTTCTCAAAAAATTCATACTGTTGGCACTTGATAAAAGTGTGAGCTAGAAAATTAGGTTTTTGCTTTTGGAGAGCTTCAAGACAATGCTCAACTGTACTTCTATGTCTTGAAGAGTGACTCTTTGGTTCATTGTCTCCCACTGTTCCCATTTCACAATAGTTTTCATCAATATTTTATCTAAAGGGTACTTATCCTTTAAGGATATTTCAGAACATGTATTGTACTGTGAAAACATACAACTTTCTTCTTCTTAGTATCATACCATGGATACAATAAAGTTTTGACAATAATATTTATTTCCAAATATTTTTTAAAAAGTAGGTCCTATTTTAAGGTAGACTTATGCAACCATTTCATTAGCATTGTTTTTAAAAGCATAAAACATAGCTTAAATGTATGTAGACTTAATTCATCACTGAGCCTAATAAAATATAAAACTAATTTTAATCCATTTATAATGACTGTCATTCTGTTACTTTTAGATATCATTCCATTACCAATATGAATCATTTCATTACCATTAAATATGGGTTTAATAAATTGCTGTACTTTTTTTAAAACATCAGTTAATTTTCTGTGAGCAAATCTATGTTTGCATACAAATTTAAATTTTCTGAAAAAATTATTCTCAGATAACAACAATAAGCTTTTAACGGTAACGAAATGACAAAATGTTGATGAGTATGGGGAAAACTGTTTTGGACACACTATATTTGATATATTTTTACTAAATCACTTCTGATTTATTTAGTTAGTCTTAACGTTAAGTTTTATCACAATTTAAATGACATAGCTCTTTTAAATACAATTTTTGACTACCATAAAAAGCAATGCTTTAATTTAAATAGGGTTTGCTATTATGTGACTAATGTTTGATAGTAATTTACTCTTTGATGACTCATTATTTTTGTTAGATTGTTTCTCAACTATAAAACTACTGTATTTTAGTTATACAATTATATGGTTAACTTGATAATAAATTAATTTTTAATTTTTGAGTATAATGTCTGCTCTCTCATGAAACTGCCCTTCTTTATATTATCTTAGTTCTTCATTCTAACTTCAATTTTAACATCACATTGTAATAGATATAGTAGTATTAATATACCTTCTAAAAGACAAGTCTAACGTCAATCATGAACCCACATTTAAGTAATCATATCCCTTTCCTCTTATCCTCTAACAAGGACATCTTGAAAGATCCCCGAGCCCACAAGATTGAAGATACACAAAGGGGATGGTGACAAACAATTTTATTAGTTCTATCAATTGTAAAAATATTATTACCTAGCAGAAGTACCTGGCATTGGTCCACATTTGTGCACAGGGGCTAGTAATTTTAAAATTTCAGCCCTCTGTGTGTGATAGATATCCCACAATGCTCATGACAGACAAACTTTACATTTAAGAATAAAGGAGCTATAAAATATGTTTTTTTTAAGGATGCCCTGACATATGAGCAAACTATATTTTAATCAATCAAGTGAGCTCTCACCAAGTGAGGAACTGGGATGTCCAGTACACCACCCTCCACAGGTTGGGGAACACGTTTTCTGTTACAAAGCTCCATGGCGGTTCACACACATTCAGTGGGACAATGGATGGAGTCGAGCTATTGTTTCCTGGAGTGCTTACTAAGGGCTCAACGACACTGGTCGAGTTGTCGTTAACATCCTCATGAAATTGTTTGCACTGGCGATACACAGTCTGAAAATAAGAACAACAATAAATTTGATGCCAGCAATTATAATAGTTCTTTTGATGCAACTGTAATATCACAAATTGCATGAACATTATCAAAGGCATAGTTCAATGGTACAAAAAAAAAACTGAGTACATATTTTTATATGTACGTGATTAATTAGAGCCGAACAAGTATATATACCACCAAACATTAAAATATATATGTGAAATAAGAAATCCGGCACTGCTATTACGACCAAATGAGCCAAAGATACTTGTTGCTAGTTAGCTCGACTCTAAAGGAATAAAAAGAGTGTTTTTGTTATTATGACCACAACATTTTGTATCCAATGCTATTTTTAGCATCAATTTTGTATCTGGATTTAATTCAAAGTTTAAAAGCAGTTTGAGGCACTTTTTAAGACTTTAGAGGATATAAATTGGGTTAGTTTGTTTTAATAGTATGAACTGGCTAAGTGTTATTCAAATTTGATTAAATTTCAAACAGGTGATATTTATCACAATATTTAAAAGTAAAATTTCACATGGCATACTGTAAAAAAATATATATAAAAAATCCTGCATCATCTTGTTTGCCTACAGTTTGTGATGAAAAAAGTATATAAAGTAATAGGACTAAGTCATTTTTTTTATATATATACCAAGTATTTTAGTAACAAAATTATTTTCAAAAAATTTTGATTAAAATCAATTTGGTATAATATAAAATAAATAAACTCATAATTCCTGGTCCAGCTGGAGTGTAGCAGCTGTTCATTTGTTGGCCTCTTAAAAAAAGAGAGTAATTAGAACATTAATGATGTTTAAGATGTACATAGATTGCTCACTTTTGTATTAAAGTGTACTTGATACCATCTTGCGCTAAGCTATTTGTGTTCTAAAATTCCTTTACAAAAATAGGCCTTTCTAGACCTATATTTTATTTTATCTAAGCCTCATACTCTTACTACTTTAATCAACAAAACAAGTTCAATCAGTTGCTGACTTTTACATTTCAATGGCCAACTGATGCACAATACCTTATTTGTTAGGTTCTCGACCCCCATATCACCTCAAACTTCATCTGCATAAAACCCATTGCAACAAGTAGAGAGAAGAGTAAACAATTATTCAATCATCACCAAACACACAGTTCAAGGCAAGAAATAACCTTTTTCAAGGAACTGAAATTGCAAGCCCATAAATCTTTCTAGTCCGAGCTGTAGTATCTATTTAAATCTTGGCTATAAGCGCCTACAATCTGACATTGGTTTCATATTATCAGAATTCTCCAAGAGAGTGAAATCATGCAATGCAACTTAATAAAAGAAAGTAGGGCCTAACCAAAAGACAAAAGGGAGAAAAGGAAATTAGTAAAGATTGGCTAAATTCATAGGTCCTAAATAAACATTTATCGGTTGCATGATCTTAGCAACCAGGTGGATGTTTGGTAGAACCCCAGCGGAATCCAGACATAAGGAGACCGATTGTCAGATTTACTGATAATTTTCTACTATATTTTCTCTAGCTGCTGCCTTGTCCGCACTATTTACATCACTTCTTACCAGTCAACCTGAATTTAAGTTAGGTTTATTTAGCATCGTATCTTACTACCCCTTCGAAATAGACACCTGTCTGTATTTTCCTACTGTGATAGGTATCAGAAAGATTTAATTTAGAGGAAGTGCGCCCGCATTTGTGGAGAAGAGTGGAAAACCATGTAGGAAAAACCCTCAACAGTGCACCTAACCGAGATCGAACGCTAATCTCCCCATCTTTGGCAGTCTAGTTTATTGTGAGAGTAGCACCTTAGACCATGCGGCCACCGAAGTGGAGTTCAAGCTATTGGCAAAACTTATTTAACTCAGGGAATAATAATAAAAAATATATATTAGCACTGCATCTTACTCCCCGTTTAGGTTATACGCTTTAAGTACTAATTACGCTAATGGATTAGGAATTAGGAATGTCGAATTTGAGGAAGTGAACCCGCATTTGCGTGGAGGGAGAGTGGAAAACCATTTATGAACCCCCCCCAGTTCACCCGACCGAGATTCATGCAAATTATTTTATCACACCATCAATAGTTTTTTCAAATAAATAATCCTGTACACCATAGTAGTTGTTTTTTTTCATGTGTAGATTGTTATTGCCATATGTTTTACTCAATTTAGCTTAACCTAGCCATAACATCATCCTCTCCACTCCCCCACATATATTTTTAACTCAAAACATAGCTTAACCTGCATATAACCTAATTTTACCCCTCCCCCTCCCTGATCACAGACCGAAAAATGTTCTGGCACCCTTTTTTTTTCAAGGAGATTTAAATTAGAAGTGGAAGTATTTGTGAACATTTATGATAGAGATGCATATATACATAATCACACCATTCCCATTATGGGGTAAGCAAGAAACTGTTCATATAGCTATAAAAACAACTCCGTAGTTAATCCAAACTTACTTTCTTTGCACTTCCCTATCCTTGCATACTCACTTCCTTTCCAAAACATCACTATATCGAGTCATACATTCTCTTTTACTCTTAGAGCTTTTAGGGTATTAGTGTTTCTCTTTTTTACAAATTTATCTGCAGCATTTAGTGACGTCTTACATGGCCTATCCCTTCCTTTTGATCCACACATTCTACCTTCATATATTTGATTCATCACTCGATCCACACTTATCCTCTCAACATACCCAAACCAATGTAAGACACTTTAGCTTAACTTAGTTGGGCACTGTAAACAAATTTTAAATTCCCATATGTTTGTATGGTAGGCTCCTATTATTATTTTATTCTCTTAAGCAAATATGTAAAATAATAATTTCGAATTTATAACATGCAGAAAGAGAAACAAAGTGAGGCGGAAAAGGTGATAAATGACATCTGTATACATCCTAATTATGCTGAGCTACTTTTTATTACAAACAATTGTATTTTTAATTTAATTGTACAATGAGAACTATATGCACTATTGGTATTTGTGTTTGAATCCAACAGAAGACTGTGAAAATGATTTGGTAATAAGTGTGAATTTTGCACTATACTTACTGAAGAAACATCAAGCGGAAGTACGAAGATAATGAGGAATGAAAAGTACCATGCAATAAGCACTGAAACTGTGACAATAATATGATTCTTCATCAAGTTGCCATATTTGTATAGTAGCCCAACTGCCAAGCAAAATGTCACTACCACTTCAGTAAGGAGTGGGCCCAAACTCATCTTGTCCCGAGTGTTAGTAAATACCTATGCAATTTACAGATTTCATAGGGCTATTTTAAGACAAAGATGAGGCTGGCAGCTTTTCATTTTCCTCCTCCTTTTGCTGTTTAAGTTTTTCTTCGGCTTCTTTTTGCATTTTTTCTAGCTTTTCTAATGTTACAGATTTTAATGGCATTAACTTTGGCTTGCATAAAATGTATTGTGGGTTGTCTTCATAGTGTAAAAGTCCTCTTTGAGGGATATAGTCTTTCATTGGAGGTGTATTAGGGTATGATGACATTATTGCAGAAACTTTCTGGATACTAACATGTATAAAACTCCTTTAAACCTGTAAATAAATAAATGTAGTTAGTTAAAACTGTATGACCCTACTTATGGACCGTCTACAACCAATATACCCACTTGTAAGATGTTTATTTATGTATATTAAATGCATTGGCTATGTAAACACAATATGATGATCCAAACAAATTATGATAAATAATCATCCATAATGAATAAGTATAATTAGCTACTATTATATATTTGAACTAAAATAACATAAAATTTAATTAAACATAGGATAAACATAGGATATCTCAACACACCAGAAAGAAGTCATTGTACAAATTTCAATACCACAGTGACAGATGTGTGTAAAAATGCAAAACATTAATCCCTTATCTATGATAGGAACTAATGGATAAAACCTACTACAGCAAGGACTCGAAAGGTAAGAGATAGCGCATGCTTCATGAAGAGTGCTCAGCGATTAAATCAATGCGAGCACAAGTAACAAATCGCAATAGGCAAGTGGCCCAACGTTTATCGTGTGTCATATAATTATTGTAATCAAGTTTAAACCCAAATCGATTGTTTTATGAAATCGGTCTGAAGTAGTCTAAAGTTGACTCGTATGTACAATAACGATAGAATAAAAGGAAAACCAATTATGATTTTTGCCGCTTATGTTGATGACATGATCTTCTTTTAAAATGACCCGCCTCGGTGGCGTAGTTGGCTAACGCGCTTGTCGTGTTAAGCTCGACTGCTGAGGACGGGGAGATCGAGGTTCGAATCTCGGTCGGGTGAACTGGGGCTGGTTTTTCCTAAATGGTTTTCCACTCTCCCTTCACGCATTTGCGAGTTCACTTCATCTAATTCAACCTTCCCAATTCTTAATATATTATTATTATTACTATTATTATTATTATTATTATTATTATTATATTCTTTTAAAATGATTAAAGGATATAATAAGATATTAACAGTCAATTACTTGAACATTTTAAAATTAAATTTATTGGAGAGACTAGATTTGTCTTGGGATTTCAAATAAAAAGAGACTGTTCAAACAGAAAAATGTATGTTGATCAACATTCTTATATTGGGAAAATTTTAAACGATTAAATATGCAGGAATGTAATCCAGTTGAATCTCCCTAGTCGCAGGTTAAAAATTATCGAAAGAACACTCATCAGCTCGTCTATAAGATGTCAAGAAGCTAGGCGCTATACCCTACCGAGATGCCCTCGGGAGTTTTTTGTTTAATGCGCAGCTATTCATGTTGGACTTCAATCACACCGTAAGCTATGAGGGTCACTCCAACCATAATTAAGGATTGAGACGATGTTTCCACTCATCAGCAAACGTGTCGTATTAAGGTTACCAAACAAGAGCATGGGATAGGCAATAAAGTGTTAAATGTTCATTGACACGGTGTAAGTGGACGTATGCAAGTTTACTAGTATTAGCTTACTAACATGCTAGTTGTTTTGACATGCATTTTCCACTTGTATTAGTATCGCTTCTAAAAACATGGCTGAAAATGAAGTAGTGCTAACTGATCTTTCTATTGGAGCTATTTTTTTAAACACTGCATCTAATTTCTCGTTTTGGTTATTAATACAAACACTAGCGCAGCCAAGGGGGGGGGGGGTGTCAGAGTTGACCCCCTCACCCCCCTAGACCATGCTACACACCTTCCTCTTTCTCGTCCCTAAAGCTATTGAGATCATACATGAGGAACTCTACAAATGTAGAAATACTTATTGAGCTTCATGTGCATACATCCAAAGGTGTCAGTTACGGACTCATGTGGAAAAATTCCAGGTCTGGCCCAGAAATAGAATTGGCCTGATCTGAGAATGCCAGATTTGCCCCAGATCTGGGTTTACCTGGGCCAGATATGATCTTCCCACATAGGGAGTATGAAGTTCTCAATGAACTTTCTATGAAGCCAAGGAAAATTAACATAATACTAAAGTGAATTAGTTCAAAATTGATTTTGTGAGTTAAGAAACTACATATTAGAATTTTCAGATTTTAGCTCATTAAATAATTTTATAAATCAAATTTCATTTAAATTTGCATGTTGTATATTTTAGCAGTATGCACGAATAAAAATTTGTTCATAAAAACTTAATAGTCATAATAATTACAGAATTATGACCATTTTTATAAATTTTAAATTATTTTTGATATTATTTTATTTCTTTTGATGCATTTGCATTTTGTGGTACATAAATTTTTAAATTTTCCAACTGGAAAACCAATGGATCCCTCTTAGTTGGTCAGTGAAACTACATGCCCCACCCCCCTACACCTAAAAAAAAAAAAGAATCCTGGCTGCGCAAGTGAATACGCATATACTAATTACTCTTATGTGTTAGGATCTAGGAGGGGTGAATTTAGAATAAGAATGGGTGGCAAAATAAATAACAATTTTTCAGTAAACGTAATGTATCATAATTAGTTGACTTGTTTAAAAAAAATTGTTGAATATAAACAACATACAAAAGTTAGTGATTAGTATGTCTCATATTTCTTAATTCCTTAATAGAATAAAATATGTTTCAGTTGATCCCAAATAATTATTATATTATTTTTCTTGATTTGTTAACTCACTTAGCATACATGATAAATAAAATTAAACTCAAATAATATCAATAAATCCCCATACAAGTCTCCAAAGCATTACTACAAAGTGTTTGAAGTGTTTGGGCTGAACATTTATTGATTAAAACTTATAAAGATTGGTTAAAGTGTCAAATAAGGAGATTGTAAAGCGTGCCGATGATTTCTCGTGAAAATCACCAACCATTCATACCTTTCTTGCCGATAACACGAACATTATGTAAGGAACTAATCATGGTACTGCAATATTGTAATATGTTTTGTGATTGTATATTAATAAAATACACATGCCACGATGATTGGTAGGAAATAATGGTTTGATCAAATTAATTATAACATTTGTTTAACGATATTAAATAATCTCTCTCACAAGGCACATTTGCAGTATTTACGTAGGTCTAACATTTTATTTTGGACATTTCTTGAGAATATGTACACCTGATAACACTTTACACTATCCTCTAGTGTAATATCCATCGCATTTTTAACTGTGTAAATCCGATGCTTAAAATTGCACAAAAACCCATTCTTTTAATAACATTCCACAAATAAGTGTTCCCCCACAACCAATATTTTAGTTGCCGCCATTTTGAATTGTCTACTTGCATTTGTAAAATTGGAAGGTGACCAACTCTTTCACTTGCAAATGGCCTTGTATGTTAGTAGCTTGCGTGTCTGTTTACACGGTACAAGCTGTGCACGCGTAGCCAAATTAATGCACTTGCATTAGACAACTAATGTAGTGTCAACGGGCCTTAAAGAATAAGAGAATATGCAAGTGAACATTAAGTTTAATCAACAACAAACATAATCAAAGTTTAGTTATATTCCAAGCAGTAATTAATTTGCTAGGATCAAATAAGTGAAATAACAACTACGGTTATGTCGAAGAGCTACTCTAAGTGAGCCATTCAACCATTAAATTGCTTAGACCACCGACCAGGGCTGGATGTATACAAAAGCACTCCTTTCCTAAACTAGGTGTCGAGATTCTCTCTAAATCGAAAGATTATACTCAACTAAACCTCAATCTGGTGGACCTGGATGGCTAATACAACATGGCAACAAAGGAAGTTTGTTGCAACTAATTATCGAAAGCGAAGCAAAGAACCTGCCACAGCACACATGAACTAAAACAAACTAGTCGAGTTACAAACAGTAACAATGAACAATCCTAATTTAAGAAGTGAGTGCTACTAGAGCTAATGTAGCTTGCTACTGTGAGTAGCAACCTGGTACAGTCACTAGTCTCAGATATCAGAAGTGGTCACTTTGTCTTCAAGGCCCAGACACTAAACAGTTTGCTTGTTACAAATCTGAACAGTAGGAATTATTAAATCTAAGCCTATAAGCAACAATAGAATTAATTCTTACAGATAAGTGAAGCTCAGAAAAGCTCTCCAACAGCACCTGAGTGCGGCTGGAAACCAGAACTAAGCTTAAACACGGGCCACGCCAGAAAGGCTGAGGCATATACACAAGTTTCTCACCCCAACTAGTGTATTAAACAAATATTAATACCAAATATACTATTCCTAATTAGGTTTTGCCATTAGACTTTGATCAACCAAACTTTAATTATCACGATAGGCTGAGCCGTTGACCGTGATATAGTCATACTGGCTTGGGAGTGAGATTCTCTCCAGTTAAACTACAGGCTATGTGGTCAGGGCAGGGAACTTACTCAGTGATACAACAATAATTCAACTTGTCGTTGGCATAAACTTAAATAACCTAACAGAGAAATCAAGTCACTTCTTAATGTATGGAGTTAGAGCATAAACTACGAGTCATATGGACAGTGCACTTTAACTTGAAACTTTAAACAACAATAACACAACTTATTGTTGACATGACTATACTTTAAATAACCTAACAGAGGCATCATGTACTCCTCTAACTTTGTGATGTAATCTCTTATAGACGTGTACGAGGCCTACAACCAACCTAAGACATATGATAACCTACGTAACTAATTATTGTGTTCAGAATTCTCTTTTGAACGTTGGTCGATACATATTTACGTCTCCCAGATTTAGCGCCTCGATGGTGAGTCCACCCTGGTCAAGGCTGTGAACTTGCGAGCTATTCTCGAGCTGAAGGTTTGAGCGAAGCCATCTCTCACTGACCCACTAATGTGAACGTGATATGTGAGGTCCCAATATGAAGTCCAAGTATGAAGTGAAGTATCCAGGTCTGTGAGCTAGGAGCTATATACGAGCTGAATCGACACGCTAATGGAGCAGGAGGGGGTAGCCTTCCAGCATGTTCTACAAAGGTTTAACAGGAATTTGTGCCACTTACAACGTTTTAGAGTGGGTGACGTCACATGCACCCAGACGGGCTTGAACCCAATCCGCTACAAGCATTCAGCTGTTGAGTGTAGAGAAGGTCGGAGTTGAAAGGAGACCGATGCTCACCCGTGTTGTTCTTCCAAAACCAGTTCCGTCAAATGGAGTGGTATGTAACACAATTATGTGGGTTTTATTTAATGTTGCATTTAATCATCAATTCAAACAGATGCAATTGTATGGATTAGGACTAATAGCCCGCTACAAGATCAGCACACTGGGATGCAGTGACTCATACTCAGATACCCAAAGGGGACCATCGCTTAAAAAGTTTAGTTCAATGGCAAAATTGTTCCAGAAACATCGTATTAAGTAGAATACTGGAATGCGAATTGGGCTAGTGACCCGCATGAGAAGTACAGGTTCTATATTTTTTAAAATAGCTCTTCGATATTTTGGAGCACAAAAAGGCAACACACCATTGTGTTCTCAACGACAGAATCAGAGTATATGGCCTTGCTGTACAAGAGCTATGTCTATGTTTGTGGCAATACAAAGTCAACTCTACTCCAGAGAGTCAAAGTTTCCTTAAATTGGCCTTGAATGGCACATATCAAGCACGCACCAAGTATATTGGTATCCACCATAATATTGTAAAGGAGGTCAGGAACTAACAGATCTCCCTAAAATACTTGATATTGGAATCCATGTTAGCTGACTCACTTACCAAGACTGGGGACCGAGATAAACTTCTAAAGTGTGCTTAAGAAAACATGGACTCATATTTCAAATAGGGAGGTTGTTGAACTAAATTAAGTAATATAGTTTGGTTGTTATGTAGAGTAAACGGGAAGAGATTGATAAGTACAAAAACAGTTTCTTTTATGTTGCCATGATATTTGATTAAATATTGTGATATATTTCTATTAAATGTTGTGTATTAATACTTTTTTTTATTTGTATGCCATTTGCTTGCAATAAATTTAACTTGTTATGTTTCCATCGTACTCAAAAAGTCATGATTAATTAATTTTTAAATCATAATCCAAGTTTAATAATGTGTTCTAATCATGATTTCAATTCTTTTGGGGCCAGGTCGCCACCGTGGTTCGGATTCCACGTTAAACTGTAGGTCCTTCATTTCATCTCACAATCACCCTACCATTACACATTAGCGATAAGTGCGTATAACCCGAACGGGTAGTAAGACGCGGTGCTAATAATAATAATAATAATAATTCTTTTGGGCTTAATTTATTTCAGAGTATATCCTTACTAATCTATGATCCACTTAACAATCTCTCAGGTCAAGGCTCGAGTCTCGAGTACCAACGATTTATTACTATCCATGCCCTAAGCTAATCTGTGATGCTTCTGTTGACATATTGATAATTAAATAATGGGGTGTCAAACAGTAGACTGTTATGTTAGGCTATTATTTTGAATCATAACATATTTATTTGTTATGCAAATTTATTGTAATTGTAAGCATGTTGTGTGCTAGAATATGTTGTTTGTTTATTACTTCACACAATCTAAATAATATTTGTTAAAAACATGATGACCACATCTTGGGGAGCTCAACCTTTTAGCAAGCCTAAATCAGGTAGTATCTTCTTACTTGTTTATTTGTCAGCCCTGCAAAAACAATAACAATTAAACATGTATGTTAAAGTTGAATCATTCTGATATCCAAATAATGATTTACACTAATTAACTTTCAATATTTTACCATCATAAATCTCATTGTAGAAAAAGGCAGACATAAAAAAACAATCTGTACATCCCTTAACTAATAACCATGAAAGAGGAAACTTTTAATTTGAGAAATAAAACACTTTGATTAACTCATACAATGTGTATAGGATATTTTCCTGTGAACCTTAATCTAAGGTAAAATATTCACATTAAACATTTTGCAAATTTTAAAGCTTGTTTTGAATTGCCTTACACACAGTAGTGCAAGTGGATACATTTATATAGATTCACATTTAAAAAAAAGATGATAATGATAATAACAATAACAATTAATTAAATAATAGTAATACAATTTGTGTTTTATCTTTTGAAGCATATCCATTTCCAGTGATTCAAACCTATTCCTTTATGGTTGTCTTTATCAATACGTGTATCCAGTTGTGGTACTGTAGATAGCGAAAAATCATTTGAAAATAAGATCAAATAAGCTAAGTATGCTATCAGTAGATGCCTTTAAGTCCTTATTAATTTGTATGATATGCACATATAAGACCCTTCTCAATTTTTTAGCATTAAAAGTAGAAAAAATAGGGGTCTTACATGCTGGTGATTACAGTAACAAAGGCACAATAAATAATTTAGCGATAGTACCTATACTGCTGGTGTGTTAATGTTTGAAACTCTACTTCAGGAATGGTAATAATATAGTGGAGGAAGAGATGAAAAAGTAAGTCTTTCATTCTCTCTTGATGCTGTGAGACATGCACTTTCCTGCTACCATTGAACAAAATATTTACTAACCCTACACATCGCTTATGTGTTGTCAACACACCAAATAAATTAAATTGCATGTCAATGTTTTTTGGGCAGATAATAAAAACGATAGTCTCAGTTGTGACTCTCCAACATAGCTTTCAACTCTTATTTATCTGCATTGGTGATTGCATAGTCTGATTTGTCACTTTTGTGTTAGTAAGGATTGCTGGTGATGGGGAGATCTGTATTTTAATCTTGGTTTGGTGTACAGAGGATTATTCATCCTAAATGGTTTTCTACCCTCTTCCACACACATGTGGGTATATTTTCTCTAAAATTCTCCCTTTATTCCTATTCCATTAGTGTAAAAAAAATTATGAGAATAACCTCAACGGTGTAAAATACAAAAACAAATTATTTATTAAATGTACCATATCTTTTGATCATATTATGTACATTGTGTTGTCACCGCACAGTACTAAAAGTTTCATATGTTACTTACTTCAACATTAGGTCTTCATTATGTACCCATAGAGGAATAATAATTGTAGATATACATAGGGCCTATTCATAAATGAGTATTCCAAATAATGCAAATTAACATGCCCTAACAAGCTACCTGTGAAGTTATTTACTCGGGGTATAAGCACTAACTAATTAAAAATATATATTAACCTATTAATGATAAATTGCTCACACTTATTTGTAGGTACTGTACTTGTTTAAAATTCTCACTAGTTCCACTCTCTTACTTATCTTATTCATTCAATAATACTCAAATTTTCACCATTCACAATTGCACATATTTATCACAATCAAAACTTTATGTTGTACAGCATTAAAAAAAAGGTTTATGTTAAAAGCAGGTGGACCTATGTATGTATTTCACATGGTTCTAACTATTTAATAATATTTCACTATAATTAAATCAACAAAATATTTTCATGTGCAAACATTTTTTGGCCTAAAACATTCATAGTTCAGAACAATTTCTACTCTGTTGCAAGGGTTTTACAAAATTTGTTCTCAGTTACAATACACTGGTCAAAAAGTGTTATTGTAGTTAAAAGCCACTTCATAATATAGCCTATTAAAATATCCTAAAAATGTAATCCTGCATTAAATTATTTGTCTCTAACTTACCAATAATTCAAACGCTTCACTACCACAATACCAACTGTAATTTGAACAAATCACTGACCCAACATTCCTAGGTTTTGAACTTATATTTTGAATATCATAGTTAAACTCTACTATAATACTTTAGATTTAAATTAATTTTGATCAGATTGAAACATTCTTATTAGATACTTAATTCTCTGCTAGAAGACATAATTTCTGATCCTAACCAAGTAGAGAATGACAGATGGCATTTAGTTGTGTGATGAAAATTAGTGACTGTTTACAGCTGATCAGACACAATTAATCGATGCAAATCAAGAAGTGGAGCCAAAAACAGAAAGCCCAGAGTCTTGCACGGATGAAACTTCTTGGGATTCATCTGAAAAAAGTGTTTCAGTTCAAAAATATGAGTAAGTATAGTGTGGTAAACTTTTTAGAATCAAACTTCTGTCAGGTTAGCAGAATTCCATAAGTACTCAATATTCTTTAAAATAGTAGCCTACACAATGTTTAACATCTGCCTTAACATATTAAAAAAAATAGCCTGTGGACCAGTTAAAAAACCAAAGTGAATCTTATTATTTTGATTTGATTTGATTATCCATGCTAGGCACACAGTATAAATCCCAAGCTAATTGTTCAGTCGGTTCGAGAAAGGTCGAGTTTTGAACTAGGACGGGTAAGTTATAGAACTGATTAGTTTCCCCACTCTCCTTCTACACAAATATGATTATAAAGTCCATTCACGGTAGGAATTACTCTCTGAAAGGTCTTTTTTCCTACCAATATCCTACTATATAATAGATTTATGGTAGGGAAAAAGGCCTTTCAGAAGTCAATTCCTACCGTGAACAGACAATAGTTCTTCTCAATTCTACCTTAGGTCTAATTATAACCGCATTGACTAGATTAATAGACCCATGTACATGCGTATAGCCTGAATGAGCAGTGAGATACAAAAACAAAAGATTTTCAGCTCACAACAATGGTGACATGTAGGCCCTCCCTTCTTAAAATATTTTAATTGTTTTATTTTCTACCACAACCCCACATAAACCATTCCACTCCATCGTTGCTTTGTTAAGGAAAAACCACACCCTCTTGACAGTTTTCACATACCTCACTGTACTTGATTTTTTTCCTGTCTCCCTGATTTACCCCGATTCTTCCTCTTCCTCTCACAGCCCTAAGCACCACTCACAAATCATTTATTTCTTTCATAAATTATAAGATTTCCCACACATTCTTCTGTATAATCTCTTTAGGACCATTCCATTTATCTACTTCCTCTTATTTTCTCGAGCACCCTCACAGTCAACGTCTTTATTGGCACCTGTTCCAAAACTAAAGGATCTTTCTTTTGTTGTGAGCTCCAGACATAGGATCCATATTTATTAACAGTCCTTACCATAGGAATGAACACCCATTTATTAACAACTTTACTTGTCCCCTTTGAATTTCTCACTACAAAATGTTGCTCACTAATCACCCTTCACTTAGTAATAATTATACGAGAACATTTTTTCGTTCAATCTATCTTATAGGCTTATAAAACTACCTTTTTGATTTGAAACTAGCCCATTTGTATAAATACTTTTCCAGATTTTATTACCGGTACTCAGCATTAGATTCACCCCATAATTTAAAGGAAAGGCTGTATATAAAAAGTTTGGATATTTTCATAATTTCGCATTGTTATCAAGTTAATCTCTCTAGCATGTACAACATTTTTAGTTGTTCACTTTGAAAGTGTGCTGTAGCTTCTGCAACGTCATCGGTCATCACTAATGTGTAATGCATTTACAGGCTTAAACTATTGCACTACAGAAATTAAGTCACCCTCAGTAAGGGTTTCAGTAACTGATAAAGTCAGGCTTGATAGGTTAAAATTGAGTTTGCGAGCTATGCACAACTGACCCTGAATTCTTAGAATCGTAGTTCCTTTAATGTGATGCTTTCTTTATGATACAAACTCTTATCTGATTTGAGATTTGCAAGGAACATACTTGTAAAACAGTTGAATGATTGTTAACCCTGCTTGACAACATATCTGAGATTACATGAATGAATTACATGAATGAATTTTCACCATGACCTATTAACAATGAATGGTGATGAGATGTTATAATATTAGTTGATCATAAGTGTGAGCTATATATTGTACCTTATCACTTGACCTAATGTCAATATTTGCCCTGAGACTTCATTGATCTTATTCAAAATCTTCTTCTGTTTTCCATTTATTGAAAAATTACAAGTTTACTTGTATTTTTTTCTCTCTGTGACACTAATGTTTTTTCTTGTTCACATGATTTTGTACCCTCTCAGGGAAGAATGGAACCAGCTGTATTGTGGAGATGATCAAGATTTGGGAGAGCTTCGACGCAAAGCCCTTCTTGGGAACTTGCGAGCATCAAGGTTCCGCAGTGTGTGTTGGCGCTATCTCTTGGGTGTGTTGCCTCCCGATCCTGCTGAGTGGCTTCCTAGACTCAGGGAATGCCGCAAAAATTATTCACAAATACTTCTGGAATTATCTATAGATCCCTGGGACCGAGATGAACCAGAAGATAATCCTTTGTCGCAGAAGACTGAGGTGGGCTTAGTGATGAACAGTGTGACATACATTCTTACATGAACATTTCATCTAATTAAAATTGCTGCCATTTTGCAAATTTTTTGACACAAGTAACATTCTTTTGGACAAACTGTATTTTTTAACAATTTCAATACTTACGGTATTTAAACCTGGCAAGTCTGCAACAAAATGTCATATTTTATTTCCACAGAGCATATGGCATCAGTACTTCTGTGATAAGGAGCTGCGAGCTGTGATTAGACAGGATGTTGTCAGGACATTTCCAGGTGTTGACTTCTTCAGGAAGGAAACTATTCAGGATGCCATGGTTAACATCCTGTTTTGCTATGCCAGAGAAAACCCAATCATGTGTTATAGACAGGTGAGGATAACTCCCATAGGCTATGCGATTATAATAGTTAATTTTATGAGCACTGGAGAAATTTGTAATAATGGAACACATAACCACATTACCTGACAGTTAAATTGAGAAATGAGCCCCAGTATATGATTTTCTTTCAAATCTAAATGATTTTGAGTGCTCCTACACATCACATTACCTGTTCAGGCTGCTTACAACTTATACCAACAATTGTTAAGAGAGAGAATGAAAAAGACGAATTTCAAGGATATTCACCAACATTACTTGGTGAAAGAATGGAAAGCCAAAGTGAAAACAACACCTCTAGTTCTTCTTCGTATATTTTTTTTTTCTTTCCGCTGACATTTTTTTCATTTATTGTTGATTTACTCTATCACGTTTCAAATAACTCTGTTGCTCAGGTAACTTGAGATAAGATTTTATTTTTCAACTGAATTTCTTTACAAAATTTTATCACATTTTTAAACATTTGCACTGTTCACTTTTTATACAAAACATCACATGACTAAATAAAAGACCCAAGATTGGGTGGCATTTGTAATAACCCCTATCTTTGGCTAACCACCCAGCCCCACAAGTTTGGCATTTATTTTCTATGTTATGGTAAAGTTTGAGAGAGTCAATTTACAATTAAAAATGTGTTTTCCATAGAAATAAGATTGCTAATGAATTTTGTTTTCTCTAATAAAATTGTGAATTAAAAATAAATCTGAAATGGCTACTCAAAGCAGAGTAAAAGAAGAGAGCTAATGACAGTCAAACAGATGCCATTTAGCTCCATGGTTTAATTATTTAAGTTCAAAAGTATTCTTTGTTGCCAAACAGAGCAGATCCAATCTACACGTAGAAAGTAAAACTACATTGTACCATAGCACTGCATTTCTAATACTATGAGAATTCCTTAAACAGCAGTGATGTTTGCATTTAATTAATTTAAAATCCATTGTTTTGTTTACATAAATACAATAATAGTGTTGTAATTTATTGCATAATTTATGCTATAGGCTCTAGAGTAAGTACTAATAAACCTTATTTCCTACCCAATCTGCACTTCCATTTTTGTTTATCACCGCTTCTTACTACCTATTCAGGATATATGCTTATACGCTAATGGGGTGGAGATGAGGAAGAAAGCATTTTAGAGGTAATCTACCCGCATTGGAATGGAAGGGGAGTGGGAAACCATTTAGGAAAAACCACCCTCAAACCTTGATCTCCCCATCATGAGCAGGCCAGTCTACACGAGAGTTATACCTAAGATAATTCATCCACTGAAGCGGATCACTTCTGTGATTTGTTTTGTTCCGGCTCCACCCATTGTTTCCATATTATCCAATATTTCAGTTATTTGACCACCAGTCAGTCCCGTTTAGGTGAATGATTGAGACTCTACTGTAATTCAATAATTTTAAAATACCTAAAAGGTGTAATATAGAAACTATTAACACTTTCTTTTAACCCTTTTCACTTTAATTCCTTTTCTAATATTATTTGTTGATAGGGCATGCATGAGATCTTGGCCCCGCTCATGTTTGTTCTTCATTGCGATCATCAGGCTCTACTTCACACCAAGGAACAATTGGCCATAAGGTAGGAATGAATGTTTGTTCCAACAAACTTGCATTTTTTGAGTTAGTTTTAGGGGTGTGCAAAGCTTTGAAAAATATGACTTTGACTTTGTTTTGAAAAATATCTTGGCTTTGTCATTGATAAAGCTTTGCCAATAAAAATATTGACAGTTAAAATATACATATATGTTCAATTTTTTTCCCCCATTTTCCACTGTTTTGGAAATTATAAATTATTGCTAAAATGTCAACAATTTTTAGTAATTCAATTACATGATGCAAGAGTATTTTAGTTTATAAACTTAGGATAAAATCTGTTAAACATTTTTTCAGTAAAATACTTTGTATTATGATATTTACATATTTTAACCTCAATTGGCTTCCAAAATATCACTTATATTTTATTTAACTTTGAACCAATAAAATGGACTTCACACCCTTAAGTATGTTTTGGTGCCACTAACAACAAGCAGCAATTTATGTAAGAGTATTCACCCGTAAAGAGAATGGGAAACAACATTTTAAAATAAAACTCCCTGATACAGTTTTCTTCCATATATTTAAAAACCAATTTCAATGCTTGAAGCTCACATGTAGAAAACAAGATATTTATGCAGAGATCATGCAAAATTAAAAGCTGCACACAAAACACTTCAACTCTATTCAAACTAACCGTAAAGGAGAAGGAGACAACTCAAACCAAATAAAAAGAAGAGTTTGACAATTTATACAAATATGTTAATTTTATTGTAAAGGAGCTTGATCAAACTAAAGAAAAAGGAAAAATAAACTACTAAGAGTAAATTTGATGAAGAAAGCCCACCTATGGAACAAGGAAAAATGTGGGAAGAATCCAATGCACAAAGGTGACATATTTTTCCTTTCTTCTGTCTTCTACTTCTGTCTTCTATATTATAAGTAGTCACATACACATTTTAACACAAATAGAACCTTTTCTCTCTCTCTCTCTCTCTCTCTCTCTCTATATATATATAAATAAAAACTGCCTATGTTTTACGATAGAGAATATATATATATATATATGTGTGTGTGTATGTGTGTGCATTTCATGTTATTATGAGTTAAATATGTTAATTTTTATAGTGCCTCTAATTTCTTATTAAGTTGGTTTTTGCCAATTTTATGAATAAGCACCTTTATTCACGCCATTTTGGCTTTGGCCTTTCTCTTTTTCATACAATATGGGTTTTCTGCTGAAGTGTATAGTTTCTAAGAAATTCTAAGTTGTGGCATACTTGTTTGGAGTAGGTTTGAAGAAAGATTGACACTTGTTAAATAGCTTCCAATGAGTGTAAATTCAATGAAGGGCAATGGGAGCAATGGCAGATATCTTGGGAAGAAACGGCATGGCGTTGCAGGAGAAAAGTTCAACTCCTTGCAAAAAGGCCAAATTTGAAATGTTGTCCTTTAACAGTGTGTGAAGTAGAACTCGGCTTTTCAACTTATAAAAAACATTTTATCTGAAAATATAACCCATTTCACTATTATTATTATTGTTATTGTTACCGTGTCTTACTACCCGTTCGAGCTTTAAACACTCTCACTAATGTTTAATGGTAGGGTGATTGTTAAGTGAAATGGAGGACCTACAGTTTAACGTGGGATCCAAATTACGGTGGAGGCCTGACATTCCCCACATTCACGAGTTGTGATTAATACACGTCTTGTCAGAGGTGAAAGAAGGGTTTGGTAATCAGATAAATCTGCTGTGGCCGAGGATTGAACCTTGGACCCCCAGCACAGAAGTCTTACACCTTACCCCTAGATCTCCAGGTCACCCATTTCACTATTGACATTATAAAAAATTATCTAGCAATTAACAGCATATGACCTGCTTAAGTTGTTGAATGGGCTAAGGTGTAACTCTCGCGGTATACTGGACTGTTGATTAAGGGGAGATCAAGATTTGAATCTCAGTCTGGTGTATTTAAAATGTTTTAAACCTAATTATTTTTCCCTCTCCCTTCATGAAAGGTCAGATACACTTTCTTTAAACTCCACCTTCCTAACCTCTAACATAAAATTAGCATAATTAGTTCAATATATGTGTATAACTCGAATGAGTGGTGTGTTATGGTTCTAAAAAAACAGCAAGATGAATTGGCTGTAGTTAATAAAATAGTAGCTAGTTAAATCAATTTTACATTGCCTATTGTGTGCTTTTATTCCCTAGGGCTTAGTGCCTAAGTGCCTATTCTGGTGCCTAGATCCCATATTATTAATGCCTATTTGCCTGCATATTTTTAACATTTTTGGTGCCTAAGAATCCGCTCCCTAGGGAAAAGCGCCTGTTTATCTTATCAACTGTAATGTTTTATGTAATATTATTTTGAAGGAGAGAGACCCAATTTTTAATTAATAATTTTACAGTGAGGTGATCTCTGAAGTATTGGACCCAGAAAGTCTTGAACAGGATGCATAGTAAGTATTATAACACATGCTAAGTAATTATAGTAATTTAATATAATATTTTTAGATAATGTATCTGTATTCATGAGAACATGTATATTTTTTATCTCACTTTTGGCCATAATTCTAGTGCAAAGAGTGTAAAAAACAGAAGATGACCAATATATATATACATAAATATATACTGAGGGGGGGGGTTTAAAATATTATGTAAGCACATTTTTGGGGCATTTTTAACCCCCCCTCTTCCTTTGTAAGCAAATATAAGCAAATGCCTAACCCCTCCCTCTTGCATGAATAATATCTGTCAACTTTTTTTTTTCATTTGTCCACAGGAATAACCATTCTTCATTTCATGCAATTTTGCCTATAGCCTGAACAGGTAGTAAGACGCATCAATAAAATAAATTAAAAATTCATGCAATTAATAAAGTGCTGGTAATTATTAACATAGAGGTGTAAATTAATATTGCAAATTAATTGACAATTAAGTTTGGTATGCAATGAATTTAAATTTATTAAACAAGTAAAATTAAAACAAGTTATTACATTATAAAAGTTTAAAATTTTACTTTACTTTTAATTGAAGCTATAAAAAAAAAGTATTCGAGAATAGGAGTACATGAATATTATATTTATTTAAAAAAAACTCCATTTAATCCGATGACCAAGATCCATGAATCCACATCTCAACACTTTTATTTATTATGTTTATATTTGGGGTGAGAGTGGGGACTTAGGTCATTCAAACATTGGCTTAGTTTTATAGGCTTCACTACTTCTTCCGCGTTCAGCCACTCAGCATCTTCATTGCTGCTTGAAGCTGCGCTTGAAGTCCAAGCGGCTTGCAATGTGTCCTCTCTCAATTTTGCCCGTCTTTCTCTGTCTTATCTAAGCATTGTTCTTACCCCGCTCCCCCCCTCCCCTCTAAGGTGCTTACGTAATATTCAAACTGTGTGCACGTGCATATATGAACAACTCTACACTAAAAATATATAATATATTAAAATTGTGTTTAAAATTTATCTTTTTAGTGTCTGATGTTCATATATTATATTTTTTGAAGATGTACCCATATCCAGGATTTGGTTAGCTGGATGGAATATATTTTTCAAATTTTTCAAAAATTGAGTGAAATTATATCATAATAATAAAGCTTTTTCCATGAAAATAAAGTTTAATGCCAGTTGATTCAGGTAAATAATCTTTAATGGTTTATGTTTCAGTACATTGTTCACTGATATAATGAGTGGTATAGAATCCTGCTACAGAATCAACGATCTCACTCCAACCTGCACTGGATACTTCCCAGCAAACACACAAAAGTCGCCTGATGTGAGTTTCCTCATAGTCAATAATATACTAATAGGTTAGCCTACAGCCCTGACCATGTGCTACAACAGTCTTAACCCTTTCTATGGTGCGGGTGTTGAAAACATCTATGTTTTCCAGAACGTTCCCTGGCGTGTGCCCGAAGTGATATTTCATTGCGATAAGTTGTAATGCCATATATCAATGAACCACTGTACTTTTAGTCAGTCCAAAAACTTCATATTGAAGCTGATAAATGGAGCTACCGGTTCACTGCTGTGCTATGACCATGAATAGAGTAATAAATGAGAAAATAAAGAAGTAGCAAAAATATTTGTCAGATAAGAGTATACTAGAAGAAAAATGGCTGCTGGGCTTACACAGATAGCTATGCTACGTGCACACCATGGAATGTGTTAACCTATAGCCTGTTTGTTAAGTGTACATGTTTTAACCTGGCTGTTTATATAACTACCCCTCCCACACTTGGCTGCTCTCTTCTAAAGACCAATATTCATTATAATTTTTATGCTAATATAGTAGATCCTTAATTAATTCAACTTGAAGGTGTAGAGTTGTTCATGTTGTGCTCCTTGCAGGGTTTGGGAGAGCATCGCGCAGAGAACGAGGTTGTGGCACAGCTCAACAGTATCAGGGATAAATTGCTAGCACCCCATGACCCAGAACTGCATCAACACCTACAAGACTTAGACATTCCATTGCCACTCTTTGGGATGTGAGTTGTATCATGTCATGTTTACATATTTTGTGACATTGTGTTTTATCTCTCATTTTAAAAATAAAAATTACCATCTAGAATTTAGCTTTAGTGTCAATTTTTTTCAAACATATCTTTTGGACCACAGGATCTATTTTTATTTATTTTATAAATATATTTGCTCATTTAAAATAATGTTTTGAACAGAGTTATACTAACAACTGACTCACAAACTAATAACTTAACTAAATACATGAATCTTTTATAAAATAAAGAATATAGGCCTTTAAAAATACATGTTTATATATGTATAATAATATGTATACCACGCAGCATAATATTAAACTCCCAAACCTGGCATCAATAAAATAGTTTGAAGGATAAAACAATTTTTTGTACAGTTCCATGTTCTTAATATTTTATTGTATATAAAATAAGTTTTGGGCTAAGGCTTCTGTAAAAATTTGGAGTTTTGTGGTTACGTTTTGTTATTTTGCTTTGATTTAGTCGATGGCTGCGCCTTTTGTTTGGACGAGAGTTCCCTTTGCAAGATCTTCTTGTCTTGTGGGATGCTATTTTTGCAGAAGGACAGAAGTTTGAGTTGGTCAACTATATTGTAGTGGCTATGCTAATAGCTATCAGATTCCAATGTGAGTTGTGTAGGCCTTGCCCATCTATACTCTATATAATGTTTAATTTAAAATAGCCAATTAGTGCCATTTTTCCTTTGGTTACATTTTACCAATTTTGATACTTCAGCTACTGGCTCCTCAAGTAAATGTCATTGATTAAAATTATTATGAAGTGAATAATTTCCCAATGACTGGGAAACATATTAAAACAGCATAGAAACACTGTACAATAACTTAAAGTAAGTAATAGGGAAGGAAGCAAACTGAAAGTATAGTTAGGTTAGATCTAGACAGGACCAAATACACATCTCTTAATTTCTTCTCTATTCACTTTTCATACATTTCACTTACATAGTTACACATTGTTTTTAAATTTTCGCAGATACTTCTTTATCATATTAAGGGGCACACAAATAACTAGGAATCGGCAAGCTCAAGTTATCTGATTTGAGTCGATCTTGAGTGAGTTTCTCATGAATTTGCTAGGTATCAAGCCGAGTCGAAATTAGGTTAAATAAATATATAATTTTAAAACTTAATTATGCAAATAAAAAACAAATATGTGTTAAAATTATTTAATCTTTTTTAAATAAAATGAGATTCATTATTTTTTTTTACAGTTTTTAAATAATTACAAAAAATTAAGTCACAATAAGTTATAAAATTACATTTTAAATATACTGTAATAACAACCTAAAAATAATTATGATAATTTAATGTTTTCAAGGAAAGTTTATAAAAGAGATTCATGAGGAGCATGTTAGCTGTCACAGGGAGACACATGCTTAGAAATTAATTCAGGAAAGAGTGGGGGTACCGGGAGTACATGAGATACTAGAGGAAGCAAGATTGAGATGTATGAGCATGTAATGAGGATAGAAAAAGAGAGGATGCCAAAGAAAATACTGGAAATTAAGTATGTAGGAAAAAGACTGCAAAGGAGGCCAAGAAAGAGTTGGAAGGAGCAGATAAGAGAAAGTGTACAATTGAGAGGAGAAGAATGGAAGAAATTAAAGGAGGAACATTGGTGGAGGAATAGAGGAAGATGAAGGCATTTTATTAAACTAACTCGGCCACAGGCTGGAAACTGTTGATGATGATGATTCATGAAAATATTTTTCATATGTGATGAAGATCTAGCAATATTTTTATAAATAAATAGCTGCTGAGCTGGTGGTCTAGGGGTAAGGTGTCAGAACTCTGTGCTGAGGGTCCGGAGTTCAATCCTCGGTCTCGGCACAGATTTACCTGATTGCCAAACCCTTTGTTCCCTCTGACAAGAAGTGTATTAATCATAACTTGTGAATATGGGGAATGCCAGGCCTCCACCGTGGTTCGGATCCCACATTAAACTGTAAGTCCTTCATTTCATCTCACAATCACCTTGCCATTACACATTAGCATAAGTGCGTATAACCTAAACAGGTAATAAAACATGGTGATGATGATAATATTGATGATGATGATAATAATGAATAATAATAATAAACTCCATTATTCCCTGTCCATCTGGAGTGGAGCTGTTTTCTTGGTGTTGGCCTCTTAGCATAGAGAAAAATTAGATTATTAGTGATTTTTAATATGTACATAGGACATTTATTCATTAAGATGTACTTAGTACCATCTTGTGTTAGACTAATTGAGTTCCAAAATCCCAACGGAAAGATAACTTTCCATATCTACTTTTATCTAAGCCTCATATTCTCTGAATTTCATCAAGAAAACCAGTTTACTCATTTTTTGACCTTGACAATTCTACAGCCATCTGCTGCATCTTTTTGTTATTTTCTTCTTCTTCTGTTTCCCCATCTCCAAACTTCATTAGCACAAAACACATCCCAACAAGTAGAGAGAAAAGTAAACAATTAGCCATTCATCACCAGATGCACAATGCAAGGCAAAGAAAGAACCTTTAGCTCAAAATTGTGAGTTGTAGTATTTATTTAAAGCTCTGGTGCAAAGCTTTAAATCTTGCAGAACGCTACAAATAACATATAAAACAAAGAAGAATATATATAGAGCTGCATGCTTGAATAATTAGAAAATCACAGGCAACTTACAGTGTTGCCATATAACAGGTTGATTATATTGTGTTATTTTATTCTACTTTATACACTGGTAAATATGTTTAACTTATTTCAGTGCTTGAAGGAGACTATACTACCTGCCTGACTTACCTTATGAGGTACCCAGGAGCAGTGGATATCACTTACATTATTGAGCATGCCTTATTTCTCAAGGATCCACAGGTGAAACTAAAACTAAAATTATTATTCATGTTTCAGTTGAGTCATTCCTTTTAACCTACTCGGTATAAATAATGTTTGTAAGATAACATTTCAGCTTAAAATAAGTGTACATTCTAAATATTGGCTGTATCCGAATAGTATACTTCATGCGCCATCGACCCTTGACGTTCACTTGATAGTTGCATCAGCTATCTCGTGATCAAGTGTAGAGCCATCCAAATAGTCACGAAGTGTGCTAATGCATCCCTCACACACCATTGAGTTCAAGGGCGACAGCAAGTTACCCTTGACATACCGTCGATGCAGTGTTTGACCTGCAACTGTTTATTTTTTCGTCTGCTAGAGATAGAGTAATGTGATCTTTGATAATGTATGTTAAATATACTTGTTGTTTTGTAGTGTTGTAGTGAGTTGTGTTATGTTTTGTTGGTTGGTTTGGATAATTTGTCATGTCCATTGAATAAAAGCCACCAACAATTTCTAAGTATCCTATGCTAATTCAGGCTGATAGACGGCACTTAAAATAGTTTATAAGATCATTGATAGGAAGCAGCACTGCGGACTCAAGGGTGGGGAAAAGATTTTACCATTCAAATAATTTGTTGGAGTCTTCGATCTCAAGTGTGTGGTAAGTGCAAAGTCATCCAGTCAAGTGTACTTGAGTATTCGAATACAGCCATTGACTTGCGTTACCCACCTTTATTTATCAGGTTTCTCATAAACCTTGGAAGTTAAGGATATAAAAATTGTATAAAGAAGGTTAGGAAAAAGTTTAAAGTAATTTTATGATACATAAAATAAAACCAATGGAATATTCAGGTAATGATTAGATATCGACTATTAGTTTCTAAAAAAAAAATCTCTTCTACGACATTAATTGAAGTTTGATCCATTAAGTCAATCTACAACACTTTCATTTAGTCTCTGATCTATTTTATTTTATTTGTATTCAGGTAACAACTTGAGTCTTAGATTTCTGTGAGACATATATATCTTGATCACACGACTTGAGTAGGTATGTCTTTGTTAATTAGAAGCATTGTGTTCCTGCAATGACCACATTTCCCAACCTGCCTGTGGTAACGGTGGGTGGAAGGAGGGACCTGAACAGGGCAGGTCAACAACCACCATCCAAGGACAACAAATCTCAAGGTCGCAAGAAGACAGATCTCCAAGTTGCCAAGCTCACTGGCAGGTACTGTAATACACTATCTCAACTTTTTTCAATTAAACATTAACAGGTCCTGCTACATTAATCAGTGTGTGTTATATTCGGAAGAATGGATAGGAAAGGTGGAGAGAAACATACAAAGGGTGATGAACACAATACTGCTTTTACAATGAAAAGAAGAAAACAGTCCTCACTTTACATTGCTGCCACTGGACAAAGAGGTAATGGCTGCCTCTTGAAGAAATTCAATCATCACCGCCCAATCCCTCAACCTAGGTTTCATAATAATTAGAGGACAAACTTAACAACAAGAAATGTTAAGATATAGTTACTCTTTCTGTTTTATTTCTCTTTAATCTTATGTTTATATATTTTTTTAAGATTCATATTCATATTTGAGATTCGGGCTTCATAAATAAAAATGAATATTTTAATTTGTAAAATAGTAGATTCGACACAACTATGCAAACTCTTGTCTTTAAAATGCCCAAGATAGTTTTAAATTCAGTAGCTTAGCTAGCTACAGGATGTGTTTGTGCCCAATAGTGCAATCCACCTTCCACCTTCCCTAATGGGTGTAAATGATCTTGAAAGAAAGAGGATAAAGCTAATTGATAAAAATTGTAACTTTTTTTTTGTTGATTCCTGACACAATAATGTTGAATTCACAACTCAGAGTTGTTTGAATAACAATGCCCCACTCATTTTATTTGTGGTCAACAGAATCAAGCTTTTGTCATCTCGCTCAGTGCCATGGACCAAAGGAAGAATGGTTCAGTCACAGATGGCTGATGCAGACACGATAGTAGATGGATACACTCTTAATGTGAGTACACATTTTCTGATTCCTTTGCTCATTTTGTAGAGGAAATCTGCCTACTTATAGGGCATCCACAGTAGGAGAGAGGTATCCGTCAACTAAGAAAATGACCATACATCCATTTGTCAAACCATATGATTTGCAAGACCATATGTTGATTTGTTGTCACTTTTAGCAGTCAGATCATTCACAGAAAACATTTTGTTTTTAACTATTAACCGTTTTACATTATTGAAACACAAACTTATAAAATAACAGTTTAGACATAATTTTTATTTTGTGGAAGTAGTATCTATGGTTCACTTAGAAAGTGCTTCTAAAATGGGATATCTTCTTATGAAACCAAGATTGCAAATCAGCTGAAACAAGGGTGGTTGACGATGTCATACAAACCGTCAAGGCTGTTTGTTTTTACGCTGTTTACAAAATAAAATGTCTTAACTAATCTTTTTTATGGCTTTCTAAGTTATTAACATTTTTGTTTATTTTGTGATCAATTATGACAAGATAAAAGTGTGTGAATATAATTATTTTTAATTTATTATTTCATGTACTATAACATCTCTTGTTGCCACAACCACAAAACCAAAAACATATTTTATTAATACTTTTTATTCTTTCAATAAGTTACAAAAAAGTCAATCATACAGTAATCCTTATGAAAGTATTATTGGACTTATTTGATAACACTTTATTGATAATATAGTATTAGTTCATCCAATTAAAAATATAAATACAATGGGCTATACCCTAAATGTTTTAACACTAACATCAAATTACTATCGACTTTCGACATAACATTATTGTTGAGGCATTTTAATTTTTAATTTAATTTATTTGAGGTTTTTAACATTCACTTTCTGAACCGACTGATTATATCAGCACATGACTTGTAATTAAACTAACTTAAATCTAGAACAAACACAACATCCAGCCCTCAGTCATTAATTCATTACTGTGAAAAGGGAAACTCGCATTTCACCAATGATAAGTTTTTCAGCCATTTCATAAATCAAACCCGGAACCCTTAGCTCAGTAGACAGACACGTTACCGACTGAGCTAAGGTGTTACATTTTGAGGCATTTAAATTAATTTGTCAAATAGAGGGATTAAAAAATAGAAGTCGGTTCTTTAGATTCATTCTTCAAACAATCTAAAAACAGGCCCGTTTCAAGTAATTTAATTATAAATGCATTCCCACGGGCCAATAACTCAATATATGTTATACAAACTAATTTGAAAAAAGCACAACAACATGAGTAACTTCCCAGCAATAAATATTAATTATTAAATGATAAAATAAACATTTTTGGGGTGTTTTATTCAACATGTAGAATCTAAAGAAAATGAAACTGTTATGTTTTCTGTATCTGATAAATCTGATAAATTGTGACTATGATAGGACCCTGCATTGTTGAGAGAAGAGATAGAACATGCACGCGCAGTTATGACCTTGTGTCGTATCAAGCTGGCACAGTATCATGCTGCGCTTTGTAAAGTTGTACCACAAAGTGCCCCACCAGATGCGCTTCAGGCATTGGATGGAATTCATGAGGTAATTCAATAATTTCAGCTGACTTAGAATTAATTACTTTAAAATACTTTTTAAATACAATTCTACTCAATCTTTTAATTTCATATATAGCTTTAATCGCCGGTTGTGGAATAGTTTGGTTGATAGATTCAAACATTTGTCAGTGATGTGTGAGCTTTATTAACAAAAATGCACCAATTGATTAATATTATAAAGAGAAAAAGATACAGAAAAGATAGAGGGATGATCTACATTTTGAACCCAATTATTTACACTTCTCTTGAACTGTGTAGGCCAGAAATCAGGTAGTGATGACTCAAAGCTTTAAGTTGAGTAGCAGACAACATGGTCCTTTGTAATATTGCTTGTCAACTGGGGAAGGGATTGTCTTGCCTTGGCTGTGGAGTTGTTTATTGATCATGTTTGAAAGGTTGGTTTGGTGATTCATACTTTTGTGGCTTGCAAAGGAAATAAAGATATCGCTAGATGGTAGATTTCAAAGTCAACGTTTTGTTAGCAATTGACAAGAGAAACAGGAAGTGTTAAAGAATGAGAAAGCAGAAGGGTTGATCAGATCAGCCGATGTATTTAGTATGTGAAAATATTTTTGATAGGTCAGTATTTGTTCATTTTTTGAAAATTTGATTAATTGAATTAATTCTTATGGTATTGACATATTTAACCCTTGAATTATTTTAATCTTGCTCATCTTTAATTGTTTTAAATCCCAAATGTAATGGTTGAGTACAAAAGCAAATTTGCAAATCTTGCAGGATTAAATGATTAATATTTTATAGCTTTGCTCACTCCTGACTGTCCGTCCACATGCTGAGGTCGAGCCAGCGTTTGAGGCTGGAGAGATGCGACATGAACATCAACGTTCTATTCCTCCTCCGAGTAACTTGCATATACACCCTCACCTTTCCAAAGACACTGTACGAGGTGTACATGCTCCTCCACCAAAGAGTGATGTGGCCATGGAAGTGTTTAGTCAAGTGGAGGGTAAAGGTGTGATAGGGGCCCCTTTGAGGGACCCAACATGGGGCAGGAGGTCATTAACAGAGTAGTATACAATGTGAGTGTAAAACGGGATCACTAGTCATGTAGCAGTGAGTTCTGAATACCAGAAGAAAATTTTCATAATCGAAGAGGATTGTGTATTACACTAGTTCAGTGTATTTTAGTAATTTCTTGTGCATTTTATTTTAAGCACTCAAACTTTTGTGCTTAAATAATTCTCATCGTGTTGTATATTGAGAGGAGTGGGCTTTCTTTATATAGCCTACCACCTCTCTTTTACCTCACCACTATCCGTCCGTCATATTCACTGGTGTGATTTATAATATATTTGTTCCAACTTAAAAAATAAAATTTAAATAGTGAATCATTATCATCATCATCACCATGATGTCTTTTTGGAACATAGCCTCTCCGTCATCTCCTTGCTCTCCACCACATATTCACCTCTATTATGTCCCATTCCTCTCCTCCACACTCCTTTGCGTTCCCTTCAACCACCAATCCCTTGGTCTTTCTCTTGGCCTCCTGCCTACCCCCCCCCCGCCCCCGCCCCCACTTCAATAATCAACATAATTTTTTGTATCTTCTCCTCCTCCTTTCTCCTTGAATGACTTAGCTCTAACTTGTCCTGAGATGGATTCTCCTTATCTATTACTATCATTTCTCATTCTCTTCATTTTTGTCACTTCTATAGTACTTCTCAGAAAATTCATGTAACAAGCTTGAATTATGCTTCTCTCCTACTCCTTCATTACTGACGTTTCTGCTGTGTTTGTCAATATTGGTACATGGTATGTCTTGTAGACCACTCCTTTACACCTCTTTGGCACATTCTTGCTCCGAATTAGACTTCTCACACGTATGAAAAAACCTCTGCTTGCCTCCATCTTTCAATGATTTATATTCTGTTTCTTCCACTTTCCTCTATCACACTCCCCAGCTATTCAAAGCTTTCCACTATCTTTCACTGGTTCCCTCTTACCATCAAACCAATCATGCATCCGTCTCACTTCCTTGTCGTAATCACCTAACCACATAATCAATCTTCCTTATATTAAACCTCATTCCATTCTGCTTCACCACTTCATCCCAAGCATCTAACTGCTCATTAACTTCTTTCTCTTCATTGGCCTACACCATCAGGTCATATGCAAAAAACATTACTTTCATACTTCCCCCTCCCCAAGCCTTTCTAACACTTCTTTCATTATTTCGTCCATTACTACAATGGGTAGTAGTGGTGAAAGAGCACTTCCACAAATTGTAAACACTAGATATAAATAAAATAGTTATTTCTACTGTCTGACACCTTAGATCAGTCAGTAGCGTGTCTATCTACTGAGCTAAGGGTCCCGAGTTCGATTCCTGGCAGGGCTGAAAAAATTATCGTTGAAATGTGGGTTTACTCTTTCACAGTGATTAATTAACGGCCGAAGACTGGATGCTGTGCTTGTCCTGGTCTTAAGTTAGATTATAAGGTAAATGAAGATAAGACAGGCCTAGCAAGCCGGTAGTGGAAAATATATGGCTTGAATAAAAAACTGACCCAGGCTGGATATAGTAACAGACCAAAACTATTAGGCAATCTAGGAAGCAGATTTTGCGAGGCTTCTCTCCCAAGTTTAACAGGCAGGTCCAGGAATTCTCCCCCAGAATTTTTTTAAATATTATATGTTTAGAAAATCTATTTGGAGGTGTTATTTTTATGATAATTGTGGCTTTGTGCATCCTCATGTTCTGTGATTTATTACACATTTCAAAGAGGATGTGTGGTGAAGGGGGGAGAACATAAATTCCCCGTCTTTCTTTTACAAGTGAAGGAAATTTGCTCTGTCTCCCAGCCCAGTTCCAGTACCCCTAAAGCTGACAATTATAGTGTGTGTCAATTAATTACATTAAATTTACATATAAGTAGTAAAAAAAATATTTGTTTTAATTTCCACATAACCTGCAGCATATATTAAGTATATTTGATTATTTTTAAATCCTAAATGCAATTTGTTTTCTGAAATAATCCCAGTTAACCAAGAATGCTTTGAATAAATGTTTTATCAAAATAAAAAAATTCCTAATCCATAATTTTTTCTTAATGTCATATTTAACTTAAGAATATAACTTCCAATACTCACTATTTCGAAGTGCCCTTCAAAACTTCTTCCGGAAAAAGATGTGTACTACAAATAACACTCTTGCACTTATTTCTTTAGCCACTCACTCCACTCAATACACACATTATTGTGTTATTATATACATATACAACATAAACTTTCATTTGTTAGTTTTCACTGAAACACACATCAAAACAAAAGCATCTGTTGCAACAAACTGTACAAAAGATGTGCAGGCACAATGTCAATGACTTCTAACTTTCTGATATTTCCTTTTCCATGCAAAACCCTCCCTAAATCCTATTACCACAACTTTAAACCTATACTATTGCCACTATGTGTTTTGAAGAGGGTTATACTTACTTACATCCATTATCGTTTCCAGCCTATGGTCTGGGTAATTTTTTTTATTCGAGCCATATATTTTTCGTTACCTGCTTGCTAGGTCTGTTGTAGCTTCATTTACCTTATAATCTAACTTAAGACTAGGACATGCACAACATTCAGTCCCCAGCTGTTAATTCATCAATGTGAAAGGGTTAACCCACATTTCACCAATGATAAATTTTTCAGCCATGCCGAGAAGACACGTTACTGACTGAGCCCAGGTGTCCTACATATCTTCACCTCGCTTACCTTGACACAACGTCACTGATTTTATTTTTTGGGTCCTAACTGAATTAACCGTCTTAAATAGTAAGTGGCACTAAGTATGCAAAACCTTTTAAGAAAAACATTACTTTCAACTCATGAATTTTTTATATATATATATATATATGCTTCACATAAAAAACTAACCTTACACAGATCTAAAACTGGTCAAGTAGACTATACAGAACAACACAAAAATAAAATTTCCTCACTACATTCAGTATAAAATAAAAACTAAGGCCAGTACTTTCTAATTTAATTTTTTATATGCCATTAAATGTATGAAAGAAAGTATTGTAAAAAAATGAATAACAATAAAAGTAAAAACATTAACATGTATTTACAAACACTTTGATATTTCAATGCCACCACATGCATCTTCTTCAACAGCTAGTAAGTAGGCTGAACAAAAAGTTAGCTTCAGTTATACCAACTTAGTTGTTGAAGGATGAACTTTTTTTGGTAGACTATTGTATTTTTGTAGCTGGATAATTGCTGGAGAATTTATTTATCTTATAAAACCAACGTTTTGTGTTTGCTAAGTTTGATAAAATGTGTAAAGTGTGTACATTTTAGATGTTTTGATTTTAATATTTATGCTGGGTAAAATATTAAAAAAAAACCTTTCTTTATTAGATTTAAATGAGAAATTAATTTTGGAAATTTTTTCTTTGAATTATTTTCAAATATATCATAATTTGAAAGTTTCTTAAAAAGTAAATTATGTGACCTTTATGTATTGTGGTGCTAATCTTGTCTTGATATTTTTATTAACTAAAGTGCTATTAAGCTAAACGAATTGGGGCTAAATAAATTCATTATACTACTTTTGTTTACACTAAGATCAAACATTAGGAAGTAATTATTCCTCACATTATGCTTGCTCAAAGGAATTTAATTTGGAATTTAGAGTTATCTAAGCTTTATCGATACACTTCTCATGCCCAATATATTCTTTAACTTAATCTTATATTTGTGGGGGTAAAAAGAGTTTAATTATCTGACAACTAAATTAAAAATTCCAGCCACTCCTTTTTTGCCCAAGTGCTATTGTGAATTCACACCTTTGCCGGAAAATGAGGATAAAACAGAAATTATCTTTAAACCAATCTCAAGAATTTGGTGCTAGTTGAAATAGTTTCAGCTTTTTAGGCTATGTACCACACCTCACATCTGAGAATAAATCAACTATCACAACTGACTTCATTTGTATCACACATGTACATTGAATTGACAGGTAAACCACTGCACCAAATCATTTGAAACAACACTTGTAGAAAAATACTAGAGATGTCACGATACCGGTTTTTCTCGATCCCGATTTTGGTTCTTCAACATTTTATACTTAATTATTTTTCAAGGATCCAATCTCATATAAATACATTCTTATTTAACTCCATGTAATTTTGCATAGTTATCAGTACTTTCATTGAGAGCTTAGAATCAAAGTATCAAGAATCATAATATTTTGATACTAGTAAGATTTGATGGTATTGAGCTATCAAAGAATCAAGTTTGACATCTCTAAAAATACCCATAGTGGTAATAGCTTTAAAGATCTGTTTATACACCTGAAAATAAAACATGTCAATAATATAATTTTTTAGTTTGCACTGCAAAGCATAATTGGTAGACACATTTCAACGGTTGTATGAATTGATATGCCACTCACAGATTCTACTCTCTGTTTATAACAAAAGTGAATAATATTTTAATACGTTCCTACCTACAATAGCCCCATGGCTTCTTTGGTGCCGACTGACAGCTGCTAAACACATGTTTTTGCAGATCATATGGTTCAGCGTAGGGATACATGATTTGGTCTGGTAACTTTTCAAAGCAGTCAGCTGTCAGTCAGCACCAAAGAAACCATGGAGCTACTGTAGCTTGAATGTTTAAAACATGAGCAACCTCAACGCCCACTAGAACGAATCAATTGTCTCTTAGTGGCTTTGTATATTAACATTTTTTGACTGAGACTTGTTTAGTAAATATTTAAATTGCAAAATATGCCCTTTGTTTACTCTGAAAGGTAGCAAGCTTACCTTGCATTATTCCACTGTGGCATAGTTTATATAAGATAGGATCATTGTGTAATTCGTGGCAGTAGGACTGCCACCTTACAGGGTTAAGGGTGTATACACCCAAAAAATTGTTACATCATTTTATATATTTTTGCTGTTAGTTTTCTTAAAGAATGAGCTGTGAATTGTTGAATTTGTTAATTACTAACATAATTTATAGATCTATTTAATTGGTAATAGATTTGTAGAAAGCATGTAATATTGTCTTATATTTAACCTTGTACAGTTTAGACATTCCTTATTAGTTATTAATACATTTAATTTGAAATATGTATTAGCATTTATTCTGCCAATGATTTAGTTTGTGTGTTGTATTAGCAAACCATTATAAAAGAAATGCCAAAAAGTTTTATAAAATCAAAGGGAACATTAAAAGTATTCTATAACTAAATCAACCACATGGCAGTATGTAGTATGTGTTCCTAATACAAAACAAAATGGTGTTTGTAGTAAAAGAGATATTCCGAAAATGTTATTTATACTTTGCATTACTTTTTACTAGAGATGGGTCACATCCTATATTTATCAAACCTGAATCTTAGATTTTCTTTTCTATCTCGAGTCCAAGTTTGAATGCTTGAATATTTAAAAATGTGCAAATTTAGTTTTAGTGAAAATATTTAAAAATGAATTGAAACAAAAGGTCATTATTTTGTTTTGTCATGTCTATTATGTCATAAAAAACAAAGAAAAATAAATGAAAACTTAAGAGTGTTGCAAATTGACATAACAGAATGAAGGATTCAATAGACACATCACCAACATGGACAAGCTGCTAGATGAGGAGGATAGCATGTAGTCAGGTTATTGCCGTTATACTGCTATAGTGGTTGTATGATGGCATGACCATTACTATACTGCTAGAGTAACTGTACAATGGCATGACCATTACTATATTGCTAAAGTGTTTGTACAATATCATGACCATTTATATATCACTTAGTGGTTATATGAAAACATGACCCTTGCCTGACGTACGCAAAGCACTGACAGTTAGACCTGAGAAGGTTTAAATAATAATACTTAAACTGGGAATCGTCATTTAACATACTGGTATTCAAATTATTCAACTAAAAATATTTTTTTTTCATTAATTCATTGAAACTCTCTGGATTCAAAAAACATTCATACATTATGGATTGCTTATCGCTTTGACTATGAGCCTACAAGATGCTGATCTATATTTATTAAAATAAACTATGAAGCAGTATGTATCATTCACTTCTTGATTGCTTATAAACTAATTTGATTGTATTAACTAAAATAATATATGCCCGGATAAAATGTTAATTTATTATTAAGTTATTATAGCTTAACATATCTTTGTTTACACCACAGATATTTGAAACAAACGTTGATCGTTTTATTGGCGCATTGTTACTACAAAACACAAAAAAAAAAGTGTGTTTCAAATTAATTAATGTGTTAAGTTCAATTTCTATAGGAATAGCATTTCACAAAATACAAACACATTTTTATGGTCAAAACTGATAACACTTTACTAGGCCTATATTATATATATATATTTTTTTTTGGAGGGGTCCTTACTCAGAATTTTTTTCAAAAATATATGCTCTTTAAAAGCTATTTAGGATAGATCTCTCCCCAAAATATTTTGAAATTTTGATACTCCTAGAGGCTATTTGGAATAGCCCTTCAGCAAATCTTTGGAAATTGGATACCTCTAAAAGCTAGTTCAAGTAGTGCTCACTCAGGTTTTTGTTTATTAACTACCTATTGAATTGGTTCTCCCCCAGATTTTTTTAAAATGTGGATATCCTTAAAAGTTATTAAAAGAATTACTAGCCTGATTTTTTTTTTCTTCAAAAAATAGATGCCTCTAGAAGCTATTGAAAGTTGTCTTCCCCAGACACAATTTTGAAAATTGAATCCTTTTAGATACTAATTGGAGCAGTCCTCACTTGGATTTCCTAAAAAAATTATATGCTTAAGATTTTATTTTATTTTTAATTCTTAATTTGATACCTTTGGAATTTATTTAGAGTTATCTACCTGGATTTTTTTAAAATTAAATACCCTATAGCCTATTTTGGGTAGTCCTTCACTGGCAAAATTTTGAAAAGCAAATGTCTGTAACAGCTAATTGAAGAGGATTTAAGACATTTGTTTGATCAGCGTGCTTGGTTCTTCAATTAGATTTATTTCTTAAATGCGAAAGACCAATAATTAAAGATTGTAGTTAAATGTTTCAAACTTGCAAATATTGCACTATTGGTTGATTTTTTTATTTTTTGTTTTGCCTGTTTTATCCAAACCCAAACAATGACCTGTGTTTTACTAGTTTCCTAGATGTGTGGCAGCTCTGTACTCTATACCACACAAATCATTATTGAGCAACAATAGTCTCTTAATGCAATGTTAGATCCTTGTTGCTGAACAACTCCCTGCACTGCTTACGCATCAGGAAACTCACTTAATACCACTTTATTAAATATGGATATAAATACAAGGAAAAGTTCTTTTTTGTTAATTAAAAGTTTATTCCAAATTTAAAAGGTAATTTAGGAAAAATTATTTAATAAAAAAATATCTGCTTTTTAGTGTGATTGATATTTTTAATGACTTAGCTTACATCTCGTTTTAACTTCAATATATTATTTATTATCATTATACTATGATTCTTATTATTGTTGCTGTTCAAATAGAAAATTTTGATGAATCAATTGACTCTCAAAGTAAAACACGTTCTTCTAAATTTTGAAAATCATAGATTAATTACTAGGAAAAAAACTCCATGGTGTGAGCCTATAAGTGAGCTATATCAACCAAGTGGTCGCCGCTATTAGCGATGGATGATAGTGGCAAAATTGGCAGATAGAGGGTGTCATGTGGTCTGCACAATCTCAGTTTTCTACATTGGAGCTGCTACTTTATTCAAGTAGCTCTTCATTTGTACTCACGAGGTTGAGTTTGACCCTGTTTGAGACTAACTGCTTCACAAATAAATTCACGTAACAGTCAGAGACCAAACCCAGGACCTCTGGATATGTAGCAAAAAATTCTAACCACTAGACAGATTCCAAAATAATTCTCTTTTTCAACATATGATTGTATGACCAAAAAATAATGCTTAAGAGTATAATCAGTGTTAAAGGGTGCTCTGGTTCATGTGTAAGATGTATTTCGACCGATTAAGGTAAGTTTGAGATAGCATAGCTGATTCGGGAAACTTGGTTTCAATTTCTAAACGGATGCACTGAAGGTGGGATTTGCCCACATTGTGATTTCCCTTACTCTTTCCAGATGAATGCAGGCAGGCCTCCTATAATATTCTCTTAACCCTGTTAAATTAGATTGTATGGTTTAAGTAATTATTAGTGATGTTAAAACATGATAATGATATGACAAATAATTGTAGAACAACTTCAACTAATATTTCTGCAAGAAAAGTGTAGTAGTAGATAATATCATATATTTTTCCCTGGATTGCCAGAGGAAAGGTCAAAGTTTGAATATCAGCTGGTGTATTGAAGTTTATATATAACACTGTGTTACTTACTACCTCTTCAGGTTATACGCATATATGATCATTACTCTAATGTGGTAGGGAAGAGGAAGGAATGATTTTGGAGGTAATTTAGCTGTATTTTCCTAGAAGGAGAGTGGGAAAACATTTATTGGGGGGGGGGGGGGAGGGGGGAACCCCGCCCACCCAACCCGATTAAAACCCCTTTTTCCCCCTTAAAACCCAGCCCACTTTCCCAAAANTTAGTTAGATCATTCTGCCACTGAAGCAGGTGGGAATGCTTTTCAATGTTCGAAATAACTAAGATTATCTTATTCCTCTCCCACTCATAGAGGTGCACTATATCTAGGCAAATCGCATATTATTTACACTTAAATTAAGCCATTTATAGACTCGGTGTAAATTTTTTTGCATCGCGTCCCTCTACATATCCATGGATGGTGAAAGTATGGATTTAGAACATGTGTACCCATGTTTGCATGGAGGAGAGTGGAAAACTCGTTATGAAAAAACAACCCCAGTACACCCTGCCAGGATTTTAACCCCAGACTCCCTATCACCGTTAAAACCAGACTTGAAGGTACTAATGAGAACCAACTGTATTCCAGCCTCGCAATTAACCTCCAAGTTTTACGCCTGCCACGATTTGATCCGGTTAGAAGACGTGGAACCAAGACTGATGGAGATGATACAAGAGGCTGACACACACGGTCCTAAGGACAAATACAAATAACCGGTGCTCGAGAGCCAAGTGTAAGGCGACCTTAGATCACCTTGTGAAGCCGGTTCTATAGTAGGATTCTGATAGGAAGAGCCCTTATATAAAATACAAACATATTTTTTGGTCAACATGGATAACATTTACCTGTATTATTACCTGCTCTGGTGGTCGAATGGTCTAAAAAGGGATTCCCACATTAAAAGTGAATTAATGAGTTTTGCGGAGGGCCACAGCATAATCGGCTAAGGGGTGAAAGGAAATAAGGATAAAGGACTCACACAGGTACACATGTTATTATGAAATTAAAGCACAATCAAGTTTATTACTGATTAATTGGAGCTTTCATGGATTTTTTCCACCTAAGTCAAAAGTTGTTGTTTCTCAGCTAGAAACATCAAATTTATTACAATACTTTATCAAGAAACTTGGTAGGCCGCAAAAATGGTATTGTGGACCACCAATTCGACACTATTGGTCTAAGGTATACTATCGCAATAGATTGGAGTGCCGATGATGGGGATATTGGGGCTAGAAACAACCGGGTGCACTTAGGTTTTTCCCCCCAAATTGTGTATCACTTTCCTTTCTACAGATGAGGGTTTATTCTAAACTATACCATTCTAATCCCTACACCATTATCATAGTTTAATGAGGGTAACCCGGATGAGTAGTATTATGCATGGGTAAAAAATGTAATTTAGGGTGTATTGAAGATTGTTCCATCAAATTCAGTTAACACAATCAACCATTTTGTCATGTATACAGTTTAGTGTTAAACAAACGTCATAGAATGGTCTAGAAATTGCTATTAAATGTACATAAATGAAGGGAAGATATGATGCATCTATAAAATGGCTGTCTTGTGCTTTCATTTAAATATGCCCTTCGATGATCATTTATCAGTGGCCTATTCCTTAGAATGTTGAAGTTAATATAAGTTCCACGAACCCCTGAATGTGTGGAATAATAGTACTCCGAGTCAATATTTGGGTTCAAATATTCCTAGCTTTACTGGTATATTTCAGTTACGGTTGGTACTCCAGGCCACTCATCGCACAGGACCGAAACGACAGACGACTACACTTTCATTGCCGCTATGAGGACATCTCCAAGTACGGTTCGCTACTCCGACAAACTGACAAACTGCTCGGGAACAAACATTGACATGAAACACGCGTCTGTACTTGTCATAGGATGGAAAATAAAACTAGAACCACCCCCGGGCTAATTACAGAGGTTTTTTGTCAACAGCGAGTACAACAGCATGGTACTACAGTGAAATATTGGTTGTCCAAACCAAACGTGGCAGGAAGTTGTACGACCTAACTAAAATTCGGATGATCCAGCAATTGAATAAGATTAAAATACTAAAGAGACGAACAGGAATACTCCAAATAAGTTTATTTTATCTTGACTGGGCAGTTTAGAAAGGCCATCTTAGGTAAGCGTTGACTGACCAGCATAGGGTGGACCAGACACATAGAATTTATTTATTGTATTGCGTGCGCTGCATCTGGATTTTTGAGAAGAAGATCTAAATTTGACTTGGGAGTGCACTTAAATAAACATTAAAATCATTCCCCTGACGCCAAACCTTTACTATGTAACTAGTGATGTGAGGGGGAAATAATATCCCCCTCACACTCGGTAGTCACGAACGATGAAAATCACAAATGACTGGACCAGAAGTAGCTCGCTAACAACCATGAGGATGGGGGGAGTCTAAATTTCTAAATGATGTTACATGAGGGAGGGGTGCTAAAAAGGTAAGAAAAAAGCGTTTAGTGGTTTATGGATGAGTCCCAGCCAGATGGTGCAATTAGTTTTAATTTTGCATTTTTATCGAGGAAACAATAGCTATTTGGACAATTGACTATTTTTCTCCTCATTATTGAGATAAAAAAGGTTGAAAAAACCATAAAAGCAAAGTAAAAGTATTTACAGTGTACTCCTGTTAATTTAGGATGAATTTTATAATTAGAACATATACATGTTTAGGTACGGTATCTCTTTCGCACAATAGTGAAGGTCCTCTAAACAAAATCTTTAATTTTGAAAATAATATCCGTATTTTTATTTATTATTTCAGTATTAATATAATTTGTATAAATTATTTGAAATTTAATTAGTATAATGTAATAAATATTATTAAATAGGTAGCAAGAATAAACTGTTACATAGCTCACTGTAGTATGAAACAATTTAAACGTCCCGCTTACGTAAGTTAGTTCTGTAACCCACCGCTGAGTACTCTAATAATGTACTAAGTGTAATATCACGTACAGAGTTTTGACATTTTTGTAATACTCTCTTAAACTGGCGCAGCCAGGATTTGTTTGCGTTGTGTTGACGGTGAAGGGGGGAGTGTTAGTTTCACTGACCAACTAAACTGTGTTGTTTGGTTTTTCCCGCGGGAAAATTTAAGTACTCCAAAATACAAATGCATCAAAAGAAATAAAAAATATCCTAAATAATTTAAAATTGATAAAAATGGTCATAATTCTATAATTATTATTACTATTAAGATTTATGAACAAATTTTTATTGATTCCTACCGTAAATAATGAATAAGGAATCTTTAAATTATATTACATTTGTTTGAATGACAAACTTTGTGTTGGTGCCATATATGTTCAAACTACCACTAAGGTTATAGGCTTGTAGAACTTATTATTATTATTATTATTATTATATTACCTTTTTTTAAGTTGGCTCTTATTTGATATATTACCTTCAGAAACCATCTTATATTAAAAGTTCTATTACTATTATGAAACAAGCTAGCTAAAAACTGTTTTACGAGGAACGTCCAGGAAGTAAGAGTACTCGATTTTTCATTGTATTCAAAACAAAATTATAGGATTTTGTTGGTAAATTATGTTAGTTATTTCTCTACGAAGTCGCCTTCCCGTTCTATGCAGGTTGTGAGCCGTGGCACAAACTTTTTGATGCTCTCCTCAAATTATTCTCCCGCCATCTCCTTCTTCCAGTTCAGGACCACTTGTTTCACCTCCTCGACGGTTGAAATTTTTTTCCTACTCATGTGAGTCTTCAGGGAGGCCAAAAGATGAACGTTTGAAGGCACCAAGTCGGGGGAGTATGCGAGGCGATTTAAAATGTCCCAACCAAATTAGTCAAAAAGTGCCTTGGTGGCGTTGGCCGTGTGTGGGCGAGCGTTGTCGTGCAACAAGCGCACTCCCTTCGTCAACATTCGCCTCCGTTTGTTTTAAATTGCTCTCTTGAACTTTTTTTTAGGGTCTCACAGTATCGGGCTGCATTAACCATCTCAACCCTGAGGCAGAAATTCGATTAAAATGATCCCTTTTCGGTCCCAAAACACAGTGGACATGATTTCTTTGTCCGAAATTGAGGTTTTGGATTTTTTGACAGATGTAGAACTGGTGTGCCGCCACTGGGATAACTGTCTTTTTGTCTCAGTAGTGTAATGCACTACCCAGGTTTCATCTCCAGTCACAATCGAACTCAGGAAATCCTCACCTTACAATTCAAATCGCTCAAGGAACTAGCGTGCGCTAGCGACCCGATTCACTCTGTGCTGCTCTGTCAGTTGTTTGTTGTTGTGTTCAGAAGAACTCCCACTACCACTCCGTGTTGCCAAACTTGGAAAAAAAATTCTCACAGCACAAGAGGGCAACCAGTACTCTTACTTTCTATACGTGGCTCATACATCTGTTCGAATGACATATTTTGTGTAGAAGACTTATGTTCAAGCTATAATTTAGGTTATAGGCTTGTAGGAATTATAGTATCTATTAAACCATAATTTTAGCAAGAATCCTAGTCTTTAAGGATTTATTCTGTACCATAAAACTATCATATATTATTATTTTGGTTGGATAAACGGCCATTTAGAATGGACGTATAAATTCCCTTTAGGAAGGTATTTTATCCTACCTAAATACTATTATAGGGTATGCTTCTGGTACGAGATAAAGCCTTTCAAACGAGCTTCCTTCAAAAATCATCGTATGTATTATCGTACATCAATTTATTTAAAGAATAACTCATCAGTTTTGACCTTTGTTATGCTCTTAAAAGCTTTCACTAGCATATTTATTTCTTTTAACTAATCAAACATTGTTTTATCTAATATATTCAATCAAATTAATGAACGTTGTCAAAATGCCACAGTGCCTTTTATGGGTGTAAGAGAGAAGAGATACCCGAAAGTTTCCTTCTCTCTTATACATTTGTATGTATACGACAGCATGAAAATTTCAGCCACATAATAATAATACATAAATTTAGAATTTTAAATACATTAGTTTGACATCTTATTTTAATACATACTTAAAAATATATTATATAATGTGTTTATTACTCTCTCATTTATTCTTTATTTAATGTATAATTGATGATTAGTACTAATCTGCATTGATAACTTATGATTTACATCATGTTAAAATTATTTATTTATTTTTAATGCCAATTGTTGGTTATGATATTTGATTGATATTTCTAAAAAAAATCTTTTGTTTACATACTTTTTTAAATTTAGTTATATAAATAATCTGTTTTTTTTATTATTTTCATAGGTTGGTATAGAGTTTGTATATATCTTATAGTTTAGTAGTTCGCGAACTATAAAATGTACAATGTAGTTATAACCCATTGTGTGAACTTTTTGTTTTCAATTGAACTACAAGATATAGTTCGCGAACGATTGAACTGCAAGGAGTGTAAGATATAATATAACTCGATAACGATTGAATTATTATTCTTCGAACTACACATATTTAATATATAGTTTTATTTTAATTTTAAATTGGGTTTTAAATATGGGTTAAAATAAATTGTTTTGATAATTTATAAAACACATTTGGTTTCGGTATCTTGAAATTTTAATATGCATTTATATGTACTTAACCTAGTATTTCAAAATATAACATTATTCACAAGACGCGGAGCTAAAAAAAAACCCCACTGTAATCAATTTATTCACAAATTGATTTAGAGTAATAAAAAAACCTAAACAATATTTTTTTTGTTGTATTTGTATTACTTTTTGTACATTGGAGAAGTAAACTATTCACTCTTTAAAACACTTATGGAATACATAAACATATGATAGGTAATAGTGTTCTATTCGGTTGATAATAATTTTTTTCGTTTGCAATACCTCTTAGTGCCTTTTATTCTCCTAATACTTCTTAATAAATTTGCCCTGTTTCTGGCACAGAAATCAAATACTAACTGACAGAGCCATCTATGATATTATCGATGAACTATTTTAAGGTAAAACAAAAATATAGTGTATAACTTAATTCATAGATGGCTCTGTCAGTGAGTTAAAATTTTTATTTTTACTAAATAGTACATATTTTGTTTCATAGATGGCTCTTCCAGTAATAATTTTATGTTGTCTTGGAAACCCGACAAATCTCGTAATAAGTATTAGGAAAATATGACACAATAAGAGGTACTGGTACTGAAATTTAAATTCACTTTAGCTTGTCAAAGTAAATCCCTTTTCGAGTATAAGGAGGGTAAGAAACTGAAAGAGGTCTTTTTTTAAACTAATCAAATCATCAAAACAAAAAATGTTAGATATTACATAAGTTTAAGAATTCAAAGAGTAAATATAAATTCATGATACTAAAGGTTATTCATGCAACTTAGATGATCAGCATCGCTGGCGTAGTTACGTGTTGAGGCTTCAGCTAAACTACTGAGTACGTTAAAATCGGGGTTTCAAACTTGGTCGAGTAGGTTTTACTAAATGGTTTTCAATCCCGCTCCACATAAATGCGGTTTCAGATCCTCTTAAATCAACTTTCCCAATTATTAACCCATTAGCATAATTAGTACTAAGGTGGGGTTACTTTGCACCAGTTATCAGATTTTTTTAAGAGCTTATGATATCTTGTGTTTAATTTTTAAATTATTTCATTTTTGATTGATTGTCAAAGATGTTCAAATTTAAGTTTTTAAGAGTTGATTCCTTGTTAGTGAAGTTTAAATAACTTTATCAACCAATAAAAAGT
>CABFVZ010000611.1:0-53719 GCA_902151445.1 Timema monikensis
GGTCTACCTCAAGACAACCGGCGCGTTAGCTAACTACGCCACTGAGGTGGATTATTTGATATAATACCGTGTGAATATATAATTGTGATATAGGTATACTATTTTAGACTTAACGTAAAATAATTAATAGGCGTTGATTTGTTTTGAATATTTAAATTTTTTATTCATCTAAGATATAGGTTAGCTATATTTAAAAGATATAGATTTAAATTATATTAAAAGGATAGGTAAATGTAATTATAAAAAAAATGAAGTCATGCGTATTACATTTCTGGTCATATATCACACAATCAATTTGACTCAAACACGCCAAATGCAACGCAGAGTAAGAAATTGAACTTTCATCATAGTTGTTTGGTTCTGCTAATAAACCTTTGTTTACAGAAACTACTTTTACAAACTGTTTGAAAAGTTACATTCAATTTAGAAACATTATTTAAAAATAAATGGTACGGAACTACGCACGGACTTTCTCGCTCTATTGTTTGAAAATTGAGATATTTACTCAAAACTCGTAATATGTGTGAAACGAGATAATATACACTAGCAAACCCAAGCATAAATTGCACTATACTTATGTAAAACTTTTTTTAGTCCCAGTTTTAAATTTTATAATTTTGTTTTTAAAGAATTAATGGCCTCATTTGTATGTTTGGACCGATAAAAAAGATCAATGTTGGGTCAACAAGGGTCAACACTTCGTATTAAAATTTCAACTTCCGGTTAAAATTTTCGACATTTTATTATGTGTTGCAAGTCTTCATGCCATCCCATTGCTATTTAATTCCTCATTTATAAATTTTGACCAATAAAAAATGTAAATATTGACTATTGAGTCAAAAATAGTTATAGATCATTGTTGTACAAACATTTTTCCTAAGAGGTTTAAGGAAAAACAACAAACCTTTAGAGATTTACTTATATTTAAATACTCTATGGCATTGGAGAATTATTGCGTTAAAAATTAAGTAGTATCCTTTTACAATTAAAGCTCACAAAATTGTATTAATATATTTTCCAATATCTCAGAAACTGTTGTATTTATAAAAATATATTTCACATAAAAGTTTTTTATTTTTAATAATACTACAATTTTGCAATGATAAGTTATTTAGTATCTCAAATAGTTGCGGAGATACGGAAGTTTCTGCTTCTGTAAAGTACCCTAAAATTCATTTTCATGGGAAAATTAAAATAGCCAGTTTATTATATAATCCTAATCAACACCTAGATATGAATTTTAATCAAAATCATTTGAGTCGATTTTGAGAAAATCTATTTTTTTCTCTTTTCGCCCTTTCTTAAACTACTTTTAATTTTAAGTTTAAATAGACACACAGATGGACGTCATTGCTAAGACCACTTTTTAGGGTTTGGGGGGTCTTGTGACGTCGACATCCATCAACATTTCAGTTTAGATTTTCTTTTGCGGTCGCAATACTTTTACCTTTTGTGTTCGATAAGTTAAAATATATATATTTGCGTATAGCTTGAATGTTATTGTTTTTATAAAAATATGATTCTTATAAGATATTTGTATTATAAAGAGACCTACATATTTGTGACGATAAACAATTTTATATCTCAACTATTTTAGGAGATATTATAAAAAATATATAATTTACGCATCAGACCAGAGCCCTTAAAGTCATTTTGCCGAAATATCGAAAGAATACATTTTGTTAAGAATATTTATAAATGTTTAGAAATGAAATTTAATCAAAATCGTTACAGCCGATTTTGGGGGAAAATCGACTTTTTTCTCTTTTTTCCTTTCAGTAAACTATCCTTAATTTTAGGGTTAGATATCCAATTCCAAAAACCCATCGGGGCAACGCTAAGAAAACCCTAGATACCAAGTTTTAACCTGATAGGTAAAATAGTTTAGGCTCTAGTTGGAGGTACAAACAAACAAAAAGATGGAAAGTCAAAAACAACTTTTTATATTTTTATTCGGAGGGTCATGAAACGTCAAGATTCATCAAAATCTCGAGTTAGATTTTTTAACGATCACAATACTTTCTCTACCTGTAAGATAGCGAGAAAGTAAAAATATCATGATATGATTATTTTTTCAGCGTGAGGGTTTTAAATATGTTAAATTAAATTAGGCTTCCGTTATTGATAAAATTAAATAATATTTAATTATAGCGTTGTAATAATTCCGTTTACATTATTTTTTATTCCAAAATATCACAACTTGGTATATTATGATTAATTACTTTGATTATAACATCTTATTATTGTCTTATTTTAACATTAACAAACATTGAAAGAAATACCTCCAGGGGTGTAAACATATTATTGGCTTAAAAAAAATAATCAACTTTGGCAAAAGTTTTATTTTGTGTTTAATGTTTCCACATCAGCGTGCCACGGATATCATGTTCAAATGAAAGTGGGTGGTATCCGTGCCATAGATTTTCCATATGTATATATTTTCCATATGTACATAAAAGAAACATATATAAGTAAAGGGATCGTATTAGCGGACATAAGAGTTGAAAAACCACATTTATCACATGTATTTAATCCTATTATTGTTGTTGATCCTCTTTCCCTCACTCCTCTCTCTTACTCTCTACCACTGTCTGTCTGCACTATGAATATATAAAAGAGGTAGAGATCAAGAAAATAGAGAAAATATATCAGTATTTGTTTAGAGAATTGTTTTACTGATAAATAAAATGTGTAAAAGTACGCCCAGAGTACTTGGCCTAAATTCAAAAAGAAGAATTTTTTACTGATGGCAGATCGAGAAAGATAATTTTTTTCTTCCAAAATCACTCAAATTTTTTTTGTTCAAATAGTCTATGAAGGGTGTTTTATTAAATGATATATCATACTGTATTTTTATTTTATGAAGACATTTTTTTTCAAGGGCAGTTCGCCATACTATTTTGGTAAAAATTTGTAGGTGGGGAAGTGTTTTGGATAATATGTGACAACCTATAACTTTTTTGACGGAAAGGTTGTTTGTTAATAATTGATCTTTTAAAATTCTAAACATTTGGAAAATAATAAAGTTTGTTTGATTATGTATTTAAAAAATTAAGGATAGCTTAATAAAAATAATTTTGACACTCAGATTTTTTCAAAAATGGCTATAGAAAACTACATACAAAATAGCCATCAGATTTTACCATAAATATCACTTTGAGGGTAGTCTACTTTACATTTCTAATTTTGGTAATATCCACGCTTATCATTTAGATATGAAATAACTTACCATAGCGATGTTGTAGGAATCTTAAAATTAAACAATTGTATCGCTCTTTGCTTGTTCGCTTTTATTATCTCGTAGATCTGGTTAAATTGTGTAATATAATTGATGAAGCTATGTCAAAACAGACTGCCAGTAAGCCACGTAATAGATTCCTGAGAGCATACGCCATAGTGAGTGCAGTTCAAAGCTGACCAAGCCTCATTTAGAGGGGAGAGTTGCCAATCACCCCTACTTGAAGGATTCGCTTCTCGCTAATTAGTCAAGATGACATAACAATGAAGGGGTAGCCGACACCCTTCAAGTTGGTGATTGATGTAGTTTTAGAAATGAAGTTCTCTCTCAGTGAACTGTAATGACGTGGTTCATACGTTATGCACGGGCGTCGTGTGTGTCTGTCACGCGAATATCGAACTAGGACACGTTAGTTAATGCACGGGTTACTGATATGTTGATCCCAATACTTCTTAAGTCTTAAGTTAGCATAGATCAAACATCATCATGCGCGTAGCCATTTCAATAGACTAGTGGCACTCTTCAATAAATAACAATAACACGAATTTCTATAGTGTCTCGTGAGACACAACCCCTCCCCATAGCCATTCTGACAATAAATGACATAAGGGGAGTACCGGGGTAGCGACACAGCTCACAGCTTTTATTTCAAAGAACACTTTATACTTTACAGTATTAATATATTCTGAGCTATAGGCAAATATATATATACATAAGAGGCAAATCCTCCATGCATGGTTAAAGACACAAGAGTAAACACAATTATTTACAATCCTAGTAATATTATTGATTTTACGGGCATGGTTGCTTCAGCCGCGCTTCCGAGCATTCGATAGCATCGAGCCTGGCTTTGTATGTTACCCGCAGTGATGATTGGGGTGGCCTGAACGCTACCAGGTACTAGAGGGACGATGAGGTGCACGTGAACCTCCCCTCCCCCCTCCTCAGTCCACATTTACAGCTGGTCTTGGGCGCAGACTAGAAAACGCCACACATAGCCGCCAGATAACAACATATCCAGTCTTGGCACGCAATGCTTACAGTTTTTTTGTATGGCGTGTAGTGCATTTCCTTTGTTTTAGTTATTAAATTAATGTTTTCATCAAACAATTAATATTTTAACTTTATAGTTGTATGTAATTATTTTATTTAGAAGAATAAGATATGTCTATTGAGAACTAGAGTTGTGTTACACATTGTGTTATAGAGAGAAAATATATGGGTCTTAATTAAACAACCCGCCTCGGTGGCGTAGTTGGCTAACGCGCTTGTCGTATTGAGCTCAACTGCTGAGGACGGGGAGATCGAGGTTCGAATATCGGTCGGGTGAACTGGGGATGGTTTTACCTAAATGGTTTTCCACTCTCCCTCCACGCAAATGCGGGTTCACTTCCTCTAATTCAACCTTCCCAATTCCTAATCCATTAGCGTAATTAGTACTTAAAGCGTATAACCCGAACGGGTAGTAAGACGCGGTGCTAAAGATTAAATTAAATTAACTTAATTAAACTTTTAAGTCTCCATATTCTGGGCGTTTTTTCAACCTCCTAACCCTGCGATTACGAAGTGGCTACCTTCAAAATTTAACTACAAAACATACTGGGTATATATTAATTCGTGTCAAATATTCCACGGGCTTATTTTCATTGTCTAAACATAAAGAAAAGTTCATATAAACATGGGTCTAAGAGCGTTTAGTTTTAGTTATTAAAATTGTTCCTCAACGATGGATTGGTCGCGGGAGATACATTGGATGGCCTGCTTAGTCACAAGACTTGAACCTGATGGATTTTTATCTTTGGCGATATTTAAATTCCATTGTTTACGCAACTCATGTACCTGATGATATTTTAAGAGCGCGTATTGTAAATGAATGTGAGAAAATACGTAGCATTGCAGGTGTCTTCAACAGAATACGACAAAGTATGGAACGCAGGCTCAGAATGTACTGTACATTGAACCAGGAGGGCTCCATTATCAATAATTTGTATATCAAAATGTTTTATGTTGTGTTTTTGTTAAACTTGATCTTGCTTAGTTGCATTGCTTCTTCGTTGGATTGCTTACTACATCTCTATACATCTAAAAGCGAAAGCCCTGACCGACTGACCCACTCATCACTAATTCTCACACTTCCCACGAAGCTAGAGGGATGAAATTTGGCACAGGTGATTTCTTATAAGCTAATTAGGAAAAGTAAAGATGTTTCATTCTGATGTTATGTGATTAAGGGGGTGAAATCGGGGTAGCAGCCCTAATCAACAATATTCCTTTATAGACTCTTACCCGCCCCGGTGGCGTAGTTGGCTAACGCGCTTGTCGTGTTGAGCTCGACTGCTGAGTACGGGAAGATCGAGGTTCGAATCTCGGTCGGGTGAAATGGGATGGGTTTTCCTAAATGGTTTTCCACTCTCCCTCCACGCAAATGCGGGTTCACTTCCTCTAATTAAACCTTCCCAATTCCTAATCCATTAGACTAAATTAGTACTTAAAACGTATAACCCGAACGGGTATTAAGACGTGGTGCTAAATATTATTATTATTATTTAGTTTCACATATTTTACGAGCTATGAGTATAATTTTGATAAAGGATCGAGAATATTTGTAAGGTAAACCGTACATTTTTTTCTACTACAAATAATTCTCATTTTTTTAACGAATTTTTCAGGTGACCTTTCTACATGCGAATGTTACTTTATATTCAGTAACATAACATTTTTATAATAGCAAGAGTAATAATTGTTATAGTACATAATACATTTTAAAATTTATTTAAGGGTGTAATATAATGAAGAAAGTTTGGATAAAAGGTACAGGAGATCTACAGTGATAAATCAAATGGGTAAAATAATCACCCCCTCATCCTAAGTACAGTATATCCAGTCAGGATTCGAACTAACATCTCCCTATCTCTGGCTATCCTGTTTATTGCGAGACTGACACCCTTGAATTTATAATAAAAAAAGTGATAATATATTATATTTTTAAATAGGAAACAAAGCAGTTTTTTTTATATATTACACTAGATAGCTGTTGCCCGCGGCTTTGCTCGCGTGGAAGTTGATTATATACAAATACGAAAATATACATATGTATTTACAGATTAATTAAAAATATTACGTTACGTTGATGACCATAACTTGACCTCAGATCAAAAATAATGCAAGTCCGATACAAACTTTCACCCCCTTTTTCATCCCTTATTAAATAAAATTTCCAAAATTCCTGAAACACGTATTTATTTGTTTTACGTCAATAACCGAAATACAAAATTTTGTTTATGTAACTTTCAAAATGACGGACTTTCATACATATTATCATACATATTATCATCCCCTATTTTGACCCCTTTGGGGTGGAATTTTCTAAAATCCTTTCTTAGTGGGTGCCTACATAACAAAATGAATATACAGTCCGAATTTCATGCTTGTAGCCTTCATAGTTTGCGCTCGGCGATGATGAATCAGTCAGTCAGTCAGTCAGGACATGTTATTTTATAAGTATAGATATCAAGTGAATGTGGAATGTTTCACTAATACCCATGTAATAAGGCTTGAACTTTGGATAACTCGAGCTTTATTATTTTTTGTGATGTCTGAAGCCTTAGGGACGTCTTTCTGCCTCTTAAAGCGTTCCGAATATTTATACTAATAATATAGATAAGAGGAAAGCTCAATTTAGAATAACTGTACCCTCATTTGCGTGGAGATTGAATGAAAGAAAAATCAGGAGAAAATATACACCTCAAATCACCCTGTCAGGAATTGATCCGCAATCTTTACACCACCTACAAATTCAAACAGACTAGACTGACGTATTGATCCATATCTACATTGTTACAGGTATCCAGTATAGTTAAATCATGACATAATATCCCTATTTATAACATCGCCTACGTAACTATAAATCAATATAGCGGATAATCTAGTCGTATTAGACCCATTAGAATGGACCATTTGACAGAGTGATGTAACGCTGTTACCACCACAAGAAAGGTGACCTTGACACTAACGAGGCGAGTTGCCATTCTTGGGTGGGAAGGTGGTTTCAAACCTAGCCTAAATAGGATAATCTCAGAACAGGTCTATATATAGAATATCGGACACAATTTATAGATTAATAAGATGTCGTGCCTTTACTTTGATCCGATAGTAAAATGAAATGACAATTTTATTTAAAAATAAATTTAATCTCCCTACGCTTTGAAAGGAAAATAAAAATTTGGGAAATATAAAATAAATATAATAGTTTGACTTTACCTACAACAAAGTGTACTGTACGTTTTTATTGATGACAAATTTAAGTCTGAATTATCTTCTTGACTCTAACCTGAATGACCTGGTGGTCTAGGGGTAAGGTGTCAGACTTCTGTGCTGGCGGCCGGGGTTCAATCCTCGGTCCCGCCACAAATTTATCTGATTTCCAAACCCTTCCTTCACCTCTGACAAGACATCTTGTGAATGTGGGGAATGCCAGGCCTCCACCGTGGTTCGGATTCCACGTTAAGCTGTAGGTCCTTCATTTCATCTCACAATCACCCTACCATTACACATTAGCGTAAGTGCGTATAACCCGAACGGGTAGTAAGACGCGGTGCTAATAATAATAATAATAATAATAATCTAACCTGAACTATTGTAGTTCGATACCTAGCTAGGTGAGTGGAAGATGCAGGAGAGGGAAATTTTTTATTTGTAAGCTTGTAAAAAGACAAAACAAAAAACCAACAGCGTTGGAGAATTGGATTAAAATTTAAAACTGTAATCCGGCTTCTTTAGAATATATATCTTAAATTTCTTATGAACAAAATACTACTACTAGAACATTATTATAAAATTACAGTTTATCTTTCTGTTTTAAGCTGCTTCAAAAATCATCCTATTGAAAGAACTATGCTACTCAAAACAAACACTCTATGACGTCAGCCTGCAAGCGAGCTATACACACCGAGAGGCCACCGTGTGTTGGCGAAGATAGTGCCAATATTTTTAGATAGAGAGTGTCATGTAGTTAGTACAACGAACCTTTTGGAAATTAATCATAGTTTTCTAGACCAGATCTGCCACTTGTTCATTCAAACATATAATTTGTCCTAAGAGCAGCTTTTAAACGCTGGGGATCAAACCCGGACCTGTAACCAAGAAATATGACCTCTAGACCACAGAGTTAATAAAATGTGATATTCAGAGCCTGGATTTTTATGAATTAAAAACTATCAAAAGTTGACCTATAAAAACACCTTAAAATTCCAAACAATGTATTTAAATTTACAAAAAATGATCTAAAGATATAATCAAAGGGTCGTAATAAAATACGTATGACTATATCAAACACGTGTTTTACAAATATAAACTAAAAATTATCCACGCAATGAAGTATTTAACAAATAAACTCCTGCATTCTGCTAGATATAACATTGATATACAAATATCTGCTTGACAAGTAATAGCTACCCCTTCCAAACGCAACACTCTCCAGTCTGTTTGCAGTGTTATCAGAAATGTGTATTTTACAACCAGACAAGCAACGAGGAAACAAAGTTCATGACCTACACTATCTTATCATTCAGATAACTGTGTAATGAAAATATTTATGCATTTATAAAATATTGATTGCATTAGAAAATATACTTATTCAAAAATTAACACCTTAAAAATATCAAAAAACGCCTAAAATTTGACTAAAACATTCATATAAATGACTCTAAAAGGATGCAAAACGAGAAAATATGATATAAAATTCCAAAAAATTACTTATAAAACACACATTTTTTCAATTAAGCGATCATTAATAGAGTTTATATACGTATGAGGATTGAAAAAAAAAAGTATGGCACATTTGACCGGGCGGGATATTGACGTCCAGGCTTCGATAGTTTTAATGTGTAGACTATTAGCCGCTTTGTTGGCACAAAACGTTTCACAGTCTACACCATAGGAGGTTGTCCACACGTTCGTTGTACCTGTGAGGATTGTTATTATGATGTTTTGCAGCCGGGGTGAGATAACCTAAATTAAGCTTGATTAACCAAACCCTGGTGTTCATTGGGATCATTCCCCTAAAGGGAAAAATACACAAGGTACCAGCCGGGAATCGAACCCAGAACACCACAGACCGGTTAGTATTGCGTGTGATGTATCAATAAAAATATGACATGTCAGCAAAATCCAGGCTCTGGCGATAAATAATTAACTCAAATGAGTATTACCTGAACAGGTAGTAAGACGCAATGCTAGATAAAAATAGTTAGGCCTAACACAAGATTATATGATCAGCAAACTAACCACAGGACTGAGAGGGGGTGGAGGGGGAATAAAATCATAAAATTGTTGATAATTAGTATTAAACAGGTGGCGGAAATATTCGTATTAAAAAGAGGAGTGAGAGGAGATACATATTTTGAGCGTTGGGTGTAATTTTATGCTTTTATGTAGTCTGTATAAGTTATTTAAATACAAGACTGATTAGATATGTAATTTCAAAGTTATTTAAATACACGACTGATTAGCTATGTAATTTAAAAGTTATTTAAATACACGATTGATTAGCTATGTGATTTCAAAGTTATTTAAATACACGATTGATTAGCTATGTGATTTCAAAGTTATTTAAATACACGATTGATTAGCTATGTGATTTCAAAGTTATTTAAATACACGATTGATTAGCTATGTGATTTCAAAGTTATTTAAATACACGATTGATTAGCTATGTGATTTCAAAGTTATTTAAATACACGATTGATTAGCTATGTGATTTCAAAGTTATTTAAATACACGATTGATTAGCTATGTGATTTCAAAGTTATTTAAATACACGATTGATTAGCTATGTGATTTCAAAGTTATTTAAATACACGATTGATTAGCTATGTGATTTCAAAGTTATTTAAATACACGATTGATTAGCTATGTGATTTCAAAGTTATTTAAATACACGATTGATTAGCTATGTGATTTCAAAGTTATTTAAATACACGATTGATTAGCTATGTGATTTCAAAGTTATTTAAATACACGACTGATTAGATATGTAATTTAAAAGTTATTTAAATACACGATTGATTAGCTATGTGATTTCAAAGTTATTTAAATTCACGACTGATTAGCTATGTAATTTCAAAGTTATTTAAATACACGATTGATTAGCTATGTGATTTCAAAGTTATTTAAATACACGACTGATTAGCTATGAGATTTAATCTATTTAATTTTAAGACTCAAGATAATTTGTAGGTGCCTGATAATGTTTATTCAAGATCCATTAATCTTATTCAACCAAAAACATAGATCAATCTAGTATTTTACAGGTGGTATTTAGACGTCCTCCCTCACATGGCGGCTTTATTTATTCAACCCTAATAATATGTCACACGTATGTATACTATTCTTAATATAAATTAATTGGACTAAAATCTATCATAAGGAAATTTGAGATGCCTTAATCAAAATTAAATCAAAATTAAATTTGAGTTAACATTAAATCATAAAGCAATTTGACAAAATACTTGACCATAAATAAACATAATACTAAATTATTATTATTATTAGCACCGCGTCTTACTACTCGGTCGGGTTTTATGCACTTACGCTAATGTGTAATGGTAGGGTGATTGTGAGATGAAATGGAGGACCTACAGTTTAACGTGGGATCCGAACCACGGTGGTAGACCTGGAATTCCACACATTCACAAGTTGTGATTAATACCCGTCTTGTCAAAGGTGAAGGAAGGGTTCGGTAATAAAATAAATCTGTGCCCGGACCAAGTATTGTAACCCCGGACCCTCAACACTCTAGTCAGATACCTTAACCCTAGATCACCAGGTCACCCAGGGTCAACAAATAGAAGTGAAGCAAACATAAATATTACTCATTAAATTATTCTTAAATCACGCGATAATATACTAAAAGATTCAAACACGCGGTCTACATTGCAGATTAACTTATTGCAGTTTAAAATTGTGTAACGTGGTCTGCTATGTCCCAGAGCGATAGTAAGGTGGTGAAAGTATCTGTGGTCTGCTATGTCCCAGAGCGATAGTAAGGTGGTGAGAGTATCTGTGGTCTGCTATGTCCCAGAGCGATAGTAAGGTGGTGAAAGTATCTGTGGTCTGCTATGTCCCAGAGCGATAGTAAGGTGGTGAAAGTATCTGTGGTCTGCTATGTCCCAGAGCGATAGTAAGGTGGTGAAAGTATCTGTGGTCTGCTATGTCCCAGAGCGATAGTAAGGTGGTGAAAGTATCTGTGGTCTGCTATGTCCCAGAGAGATAGTAAGGTGGTGAAAGTATCTGTGGTCTGCTATGTCCCAGAGTGATAGTAAGGTGGTGAAAGTATCAGTGGTATGACTTTGTAACGTGTCACGTTTACACTAGACACTATATTTTACATCCAATAATGTTTACCACCTGTGGTCTGGGTCAGTTTTTATTTTTTAATTAAAGTCATATATTTTCCACAGTCCCTAGTCGTTAATTCGTCAGTTTGAAAGGGTAAACCCACATTTCAACAACGATAAATTTTTCTGCTAAGCCGGAAATTAAACCCGGGACCCTTATCTCAGTGGATAGACACCCTACCGACTGAGCTAAGATGTCGGATCACTAGACGTTATATTTATTTAATATTTTTTTAAAATCTAATAATAATATATTTTAATGATTAATGAAGGAAATTATCATAGAACGTTCAACAATTTATAAAGAAAATATATTTTTATGTGCCATTAATCCTCACGGGTTTATTTTAAAATCTCATCTCGAAGGTATAAATGGGATTGATAGTATGTACAGTACATTGAAACCCATTACGAAAGCTATTTCAAGAACAATATTAATTTATTAACAATCTTAGAAGAAGGTAATTATCAAGATGGTATAGTGGTCCACCAAGCTCTGAGATATTTACACTCTGGTAGTAGTTTCAAATTTTACAAATAAATGACATTTGTGCCAAGAAGTATAAACAATGGAGTAGATAAGAAAATGTATAAAGTAAAATTGTTTTTATTATTTCATAGATCAAGTGAATAGAGGATCTTTCAATAATTTTTATTTAACCGGAAATGAAGTTTGGAACCTTCGATCATTATTCCTGTTTGTGATGAGGACTGAGACTCTGGTGACGTCAGAACAAGTTGAAGTAATGTTGAAAGATTGTTGGCTGACACACTGAATGTTGTTGTTTGTGTTGTTCTAGAGTTCGGTACAAGATGGCTCGTCTCATAACGACCTCCGAGCTGGTTCCTACAATCCGTTCATCTCTACTGGATTCAAAGTTTACATACAACACGGCAAAGTTAGTATCAAAAAACATTTACTATGATAAACTATGGAACATAAATAGATTTGTGGGGAATCTCGGATATTTTCATGAACATTTTTAACTATACTTCCATGTGGTCTCAAATGGAAAATTGAAAATGAGTGGACCTGATGAAAACGTAATGAACCCATTCGAAGACTATATTAATGAATCTGCACACATCATAAATGTAAATCATGAATATATAATAGCACTAACGATGTAAATTATAGTGCTTTTGTAAAAAAAGCAAGAAAAATATATGTTCTGGCCTTCTATGGTTTTGTGACATCTACCAAAAGACCAAATTCCTATCTCCACATGGTATAGGGATCAGCCTTAGGCATTACCTATATTTCAAACATGAAAATGATCCTCCCATTAACTCCAAAAACGTGATTCTTTTATTTGGTTACTTTTTTTGCATCTTTTGCGTTTGTTCCCTTGTTCTGGAGCATATTATCATGTTCCTTCTTATACGAAGAGAACAAACTTTCTTGGGGTGAAATATTGTTGGAAAAGTTTCGTACTTTCTCTTCACTCTCAAACTCTTTCTCACCCACTCTCTTCAGACAAAATATATTGGTATATATGTGTTTAGTCCTCAGTTTGTGATGATTAACGCCTTCTCAGTTTTAATGACGAGCTACCTTTCTATATAAATGTTCGAGTCTTACTTGAAAACGGTTCAAGATGTATTTCAAACCGGTATGGAAATTTCTTCTTTTCTACCACCAATTATTAAATGCATTTAATCTATTTGACCTAAAAATTGAGATGTTAATGACCACAGTACTGAAGCGATACTTGTTTATGCCCAACAATGTTGAGCCTACAAAATGATGGCTATTCACATGAACATAACTCAATCAGAAACTCATTATTAAACTAGTATTTGGGTAAAAAACCCAGAGTACTTCTTGAAAGGGAGCCCTCAGCTGCACGCCATTGATGAATCTTTTATCATATTCCTCCACACTTATGTCTTTGAAGAGCACAGGTTGTACCTCCGGAAGTTTAGCGTTCTGATCGTAAAATGTCAGAAAGATAGCTTGGGTTATGTTATGGTATCATTGATCAGGAAGAATTCGAGGAAAGACCTTGAACCACCTAGTTTGGAACATCTTCTACCAACGTTTTTCCTAATGGTACTTGGTTTGATTCTCTCGATTCTCGCTCTAGTTATTGAAACTCTTGAAAATAAAATAGGGTTTTAAGATATTCGTAGATATTGTTAAGAATGTAATTAATGTTTTGTCAATGAGTTGTTTATTTAACTTGGAATAAATATACAATTGCATGGACTATAAATGTATTTTAAATTCGAAATGAATTTTAAGGTAAATAATAAAATAAATATAATGACAATTTAACAAATTTTATTCTGAAATAACTTATAATTAGAGACATGCAGAAAGTGAGGTTTATTTTTAGGGGAAATGTGGTGTTAAATTTATCAAACGGCAATGTTATTAAAAGCTGACAGCGATGTTATTATTTATGTAAATACGAGTCGAATTAGTAATCATTAAAAAGAACTATGATACAATTGTCTACATTTTTCGTTCATATTGTGTATTTAACTATTATTAACATATTCGGAGAAAAATCAAATATAAATACGCACAAAACGTTTCATGCTTAGTAATATCAAACTTGATATCTCAAGTCTTAGGAATAGTAATATCGAAATAACCAATTATCAATTTAGATTTAGACCAAAACATAATAACACCGAAACATGTCTTCATAGAAGAAAAGGGAATAAAAATTAAGATATAATTTTGCCAAACATGACTGTCTGTAGCAAGGTCCATTTATATTAATGTCCCTGCTTGGACCTAGCGTGAAATCTTCTAAAGGCTGAAAACAAAAAAATCGATCTATCGAAACTTAAGTATCGTAATGCGTAAAAGAAGAAATCGTGATTTTTAGTGCTAACTTCCGAAAAAAAAGCCTAAATATCCTGAAAACACTCATTTTTCTTGTGATCCATTTAATACCTATAAAGTAAGGAAACTCTAATACTATTCGTATGAACGGCAACACTATAATAGCACTATCACCAATATCACCACATTGAAAATTATATTTCATGACGTGGTATTTGCAAAATTTCAAGGAAATTGTATTTATTTAGAAAAATAGCTTGGATTCATATTATTCTCATTGAAACAGTAGAATTCATTTAAAATTCGTGTTATCGCAAATGTGAATTTTGAATGTCCCTACTCATAATGTATTTAAATGGAGCGAGGCTATAGTGACGTCAGAACAAGTCGAAGTAATGTTGAAAGACTGTTGGCTGCCACACATAATGTTTAACATTGTTATGTTGGAATTGAAAAATGAGAACTTTAATGGAAATGTGTTGAGCTGAAGATGTGCAACCACTATTAAAATTACAACAATTTTTATCGGAAGTCAAAAAGGTCTCTTTCTTCACTCAACCACCCAGACGAATCCCCGGAACTGTTGGGTCTATGGGGCCTTCGGGTGGGGAATACGCCTTGAGAGACTTCACACACACAAAATCCCCCCATATGAAAAATACAACAGCTTTCTCTTGTAATAATTTATTATAAAATATTTACTATCGTGACTTAATAATCATTAACAAGGCCACCGACATTGCTTTCATTTAGTTGAATTCTTGATTTAAATATGCAGTGTCAGAATAATAAAGATGGCCTTGGAAAATTAATGGAAAGTTGGTTTCTTTATTGTTCTGTCATTCATGTAGTGTATATTGTATTTGAAGATTATATTACTGAAAATGGGCTACATTAATTTAAGTCTCTGTGTTTTATTCATTTGAGAAAAATATGTATTTATTTATTTTATACAAAGTTAAAGACCAAATTGAATAAAATGGCTGTTTTTCTATTTTTACCAAACTATTGCGCAATTTACAGACGGGTTTGATAGTCTTATTTTAAATTGAGTTTGATAAATTTTTACGAGGATTTTATGTTATAGCATAACGTATACGTTTGATATCTTAAGATAATTAATTTCCACCTTTGTTGGCCAATATATTATATTTATATCAACGATATGGAAGTCTATGTGATTATGGCCGTGTGAAGGAACATAATTTGTTCTGTTTAGTATCGAGGTTAAATGTAACTTAGCAAAATAAAACAAATACGTTTAAAAAATCTGTAAGAATACAGCATTATACCTATATATTTAAAATATGGTTATTTTGTTCTGGTATTTTTAAGACATTAAATTATCCAGGTGGCCATTTTCATGAATATGTTTCTACGGATGTAATTGTTTAAAAGTTTAATTCTAAAGCTTTTCCTCTAGGATTAATTTTTAATAATAGTAAATATATTTATTTCAGTAATTATATTTGTTTGGAGGTTAGCTTTACTGAAGGAATGTAGCTCAGTCGAAACTGCTTAGAACCAATATAGAATTAAACACATCAAATAGTTTCGAAATAAAAACAATATTTTATTGATCAACAAAATTACAAATCGTTGGGGGCAGGGCCTACAAGTAGGCGCTAGGAAGACCGGCGTAAGCGGCGTGGGGCAAACCCAGAGGGGCGGCGGCGTATCCAGCGGCGGGTAGACCGGAGTAAGCAGTGGGAAGACCGGCATAAGCAGCGGGCAGACCAGGGTAGGCGGCGCGCGCTAAACCTAGAGGGGCGGCGGCGTACGTGGCGGGGAGACCGGCGTAAGCGGCGGGCAGACCGGGGTAAGCGGCGCGCGCTAAACCTAGAGGGGCGGCGGCGTAAGCAGCTGGGGCTGCAGCGTAGGCGGCGGGTGCCACCACAGGAGTAGCGGCGGCGTAGGCAGTGAGAGGGGCGGAGAGGGCGCGCGTCTGGATGTTCACACTGGAGGCGAAGGGTGGAACGTTGTATGGCACGGCCTTGGCGTAAGCCGCCACGGCAGGGGCGGCGGCGTAGGCAATGGGGGCGGCGGCAATAGGGGCGGGGGCGAGTCCAGCCCTAGAGGCGGTAGCCGCCATGAGAAGAACTGCTAGAGTGATCTGGAAAAAATAAAATAAAACAGTCGTCAATTAAAACGACCTATGATGGAGAACGATACAATACCAATTTGTGTGACTTTGCAATCGGTGTAATTGGACGAGCGTTTAGAATGCCTGACTCGGATTTGTGATACCTATGTTTGGTCCCGACCTATGACATTGAGCAATTGATTTAGTGTATTTTTTTACTAATGTATTTCTTACATTTCTATTTCATACGAATGCTGGTGCCGTTCCATAAATTTCATCTTACGTGTTCTGTACCTATTTGGCCATGGTTATAATAATAGTCATAATTGTCCGTAATTGATTAATAGCCGACCCTGTGGTGATATATGGCAGCCACAGTTCAGTTTTTATAAAATAAGAACATATTTGATTGAGGTTAGCAATGATACCATTTTAATATCCTATTATCAGGGTTATTTTATAGATATTGCTAATACCTATCAATCCGATTTGTTAGTCGAATGGTTAAAAGTGTCACTCTCGCAATATACTAGATTGCCAAAGACTGAAAGATCATGGTTCAATCCTGGTCGGGTGCACTGAGGTTTGTTTTACCTAAATGGTTTTCCACTTTCTCCATGTCAACCCCTCTATAATCAACTTTCCTCCTGTATAATACATTAGAGCATATGAGTATTGACCAGACAGGTAGAGAGACGTGGTATCCACTTCGGTAGCCGCGTGGTCTAACGCACTACTCTCGTGTTGGACTAGACTCCCAAAGACTGGAAGATCAGGGTTCAATCCCGGTCGGGTGCACTGTAGGAGGTTTTTCCTAAATGGTTTTCCACTCTCCCTCAGCGCAGATACCGGTGCGTTTACTCTAAATTAAGCGTTCTTAATCCTTAACCCGTTAGCGTAATTAGTACATAAGCGTTTAACCCGAATGGATAGTAAGACATGATGCTAAAAATAAATGTTAGACGTGGTGCTAAAATAAAATCTATCAAATATACAGCCTTAGTTCAAATGACTTGACGTATGAACACGCAAGAGTAACTCTTAGTTAGGCTTCCATGTGTTAAATAAGGGCCTTCCTGTAAAGAGAGTAATGATGAGGAGGTCCTACTCACCATCTTGCTACCGTACATGTTTGCTCCTGAAGAGAAGACGCGAACTTGAGTCGAGATGAGTTGTGATGTTCCTCCAAGTGTCACCAGGGGCATTTATACCCCTCAGGGGGTCGCGCTGTTGGCAACTCTTTACCGAGGAGAGAAACGATCTACGTGATGCCAGGACGTCAAGACGTGAGGTGGCGTCCAATCGTCACTAGCGTGTTACGACACGAGGGCCTTCCTCTCTCAACTTGTGATTGTTGATGTTAGTGTTGATATCAGTGACTTAACTCTACAAGGGACTCTGTTATATCAGGGAGTCTCACTAATTGGTCTAGGGACTCTGTTATATCAGAGAGTCTCACTGAGTGTCATAGGGACTCTGTTATATCAGGGAGTCTCACTAAGTGTCATAGGGACTCTGTTATCTCAGGGAGACTCACTAATTGTTCTAGGGACTCTGTTATCTCAGGGAGACTCACTGAGTGTCATAGGGACTCTGTTATCTCAGGGAGATTCACTGAGTGTCATAAGGACTCTGTTATATCAATAGGGACTCTGTTATCTCAGGGAGTCTCACTAAGTGTCATAGGGACTCTGTTATCTCAGGGAGACTCACTGAGTGTCATAGGGACTCTATTATATCAGGGAGATTCACTGAGTGTCATAAGGACTCTGTTATATCAGGGAGTCTCACTAATTGTTCTAGGGACTCTGTTATATCAGGGAGTCTCACTGAGTGTCATAAGGACTCTGTTATATCAGGGAGTCTCACTAATTGTTCTAGGGACTCTTTTATCTCAGGGAGACTCACTGAGTGTCATAGGGACTCTGTTATCTCAGGAAGACTCACTGAGTGTCATAGGGACTCTGTTATCTCAGGGAGACTCACTGAGTGTCATAAGGACTCTGTTATATCAGGGAGTCTCACTAATTGTTCTAGGGACTCTGTTATCTCAGGGAGACTCACTGAGTGTCATAGGGACCCTGTTATCTCAGGGAGTCTCACTGAGTGTCATAGTGACTCTGTTATCTCAGGGAGATTCACTGAGTGTCATAGGGACTCTGTTATCTCAGGGAGACTCACTGAGTGTCATAGGGACTCTGTTATCTCAGGGAGACTCACTAAGTGCCATAGGAACTCTGTTATCTCAGGGAGTCTCACTAAGTGTCATAGGGACTCTGTTATCTCAGGGAGACTCACTGAGTGTCATAGGGACTCTGTTATCTCAGGGAGACTCACTGAGTGTCATAGGGACTCTGTTATCTCAGGAAGACTCACTGAGTGTCATAGGGACTCTGTTTATCTCAGGGAGACTCACTGAGTGTCATAGGGACTCTGTTATCTCAGGGAGATTCACTGAGTGTCACAGGGACTCTGTTATCTCAGGAAGACTCACTAAGTGTCATAGGGACTCTGTTATCTCAGGGAGACTCACTGAGTGTCATAGGGACTCTGTTATCTCAGGGAGTCTCACTGAGTGTCGTAGGGACTCTGTTATCTCAGGGAGATTCACTGAGTGTCAAAGGGACTCTGTTATCTCTGGAAGACTCACTAAGTGTCATAGGGACTCTGTTTTCTCAGGGAGACTCACTGAATGTCATAGGGACTCTGTTATCTCAGGGAGCCTCACTGAGTGTCATAGGGACTCTGTTATCTCAGGGAGATTCACTGAGTGTCAAAGGGACTCTGTTATCTCTGGAAGACTCACTGAGTGTCACAGGGACTCTGTTATCTCAGGAAGACTCACTGAGTGTCACAGGGACTCTGTTATCTCAGGGAGACTCACTAAGTGTCAAAGGGACTTTGTCCCATCAGGGAGGTTAAGTACATTAATATAGAGCTCTGGTTTTATAAGGGAGGCTAACTAAAAATAAATAGGCCCCTAACTAGCTGTTTCAGAAAATTCCCATTACATATTTCATATAAATGTAATAATATAAATGTAAATTATATTAAATATTTTGTCAGTATAGTTACATTTATTGTTATTACTTATTTTATATCTAAATATATTAGAATGATTACAAATTAAATTTAGTTGGTTAAAAATAATAACAATAAAATATTTCAAAAGAAAAATATTACTTGAACACATCAAAGAGGAATATAATACACTTCAAAATATCAAAAGGGGGCACGGACCCCCTTTATTCTCCCCTGAGGACACCACAAATGTTTAAATTAAACGCTTTTTATATCCGTAGTTTAGTACCCATTCTTGCTATAAGCTTATATACCAATTACGAGGTGTAACTGCATTTGCGTGGAGCGAGAGTGGAAAATTTATTAGGATAATCCATCTACATTATACTCAAGCGGGATTTAAACCTCGATATCCCCGTAATTGGAGGTCCAGTATTTCTCTAAAGTGACGCCATACACCAGTGTTACTCAACCTGGGGTATGCGTACCTATAGGAGTACACGAATACATCTTAGGGGCTAGGGGAAATTTAAAATACACACATTAATATGTACCAGTAAACCCTTACAAAACTTTCGCACATTCAACCTTTTCATTCCAAAAAAAAAATGTTGCCTTTGGTTGGGTTGTTGAAATTAAATATTCAGAGAAGTTTAGACACAAAATAGCAAAGAGAGTTTATTTTCGATAAGTGATAAAAAATTTTTTTGCTCTTTCTCTTAACTTAAATTTTAAACAAACAATATGTTTTAACATAAACTGAGTATGTTATGTCAGAAATCTGTAAAAAAATCCTATCCACTGATACCTTGTTCATCGCTGTAGGTTTTGTATTAGTTGAGAAAAAGGTATGTTGACAACAGAAATAATAAATAGGATTATTTTTCCTGAAAAACACTCAATAATAAGGGCCAGATTTAGGATTAGACACAAAAAAACACAGTCGGAGGAAAATGCGATCAGCAAGCGACATTTTCTCTCTCTTTTTCTGTCTGTCTCTCCCTCCCTCCTAGATGTAAATTATAGATTAAGAATATTTTGCACTATCCACCAACAACTTTGGGGGTACAAAGTAAAAAAATAAATTATATTTAGGGGTACGCGAACATAAAATGTTGAATACCACCGCCCTACACCATGCGGCCACTGTAGTGGGTGGAAACACTATAAATGATAAGGTAATATTAATTGTAGTAAATCATTGTGACCCAACTGGTGGCCCGAGGGCCAACCGTGACCCACGCTCACTGAAAATGTGGTCCATACGGTCTTCTGCAGGAAAATTTAAGGGAAACCTTAGGTGGGAGATGTGATGATTCAAATAAAACTATTTGTTTAAAAATATTATGTTTGCATTTTATTATTCACTTATTTGATTGGTAATAAATATTTATATTGCTAGATTGTTTTGTGAAAGTGTGTGAGCGTGCTCATGATACATTTTTGAGAGATTAATTATCTCTTTTTTTTTCGGTAGTAAAATTTAAAATATTCTAGTAAGCAAGAATACAATGTATGTAATGTATTAAAAGTAAATTGTTTATTAAGTGTTGCTTGGTTGGCTTATATTTATTTTAGCCCTGCGTCTTACCATATGAGCTGTACGCTTATGTACTAATTACACTTATGGTGTTTAAGGATTAGGAAGGTTATTTTTATAAGAAGTGCTCCCACATTTGCCTGATGTAAGAGTGGAAAACAATTTTTTTAGGAAAACAACCCTCCGTACACCTGATCAAGGTTCTAATCTACTGCGAGAGGGACGCCTTAGACCATGTGGCCACCAAGGCGAGTAGTAGGCCTATATTAAGTTGAGGGAATCACTAAACACATCTTAGGACCGTGATACAAACTGATAAATCATATTTGGCCCTTGGGATGACCAACTTTGGACCCCTCTGACGTAAATGAATCACAATATTTCAATGAATGAAACCAAACCCATTAACATTTCTATTACTACACATATTTCTCCCACGATTGTATAAGAGGTATTGTATTACTGTTATATAAGCATTGCTGCCGACCATCAGCAGATGTTGTAAGCACCAAACGTGACAGTACTATCGATTCTTATAACGGTTCCATAATATGATCCGTGATCCTGTCTTCACCGTGACGTAAATAATAAACTGGTAGGCAACCCGCTTCGACGGTCGAACCCTCTGAAGACTTTACTATCCCAATATACTAAACAACTGAGTATTGGGAGAGCAGGTTTTGAATCCATTTCGGGTATATTAATGGTGTACCAAATCTGTACTTTTTTAAATCGACATGGGTCAGTTCCCAATAAGGTGTTGAATTTGTTTACCAAATATATGCAATGTTTGTCAGCACATGAGTTTGTGACCAGTTGGCTTCTCACATGAAATGAAACAAAAAGCTCGACATATTTCGGTTTTTAAGGTTCACATATTTGTCAACAATTATTAAAATTGCTTTAACACGAGGTTTAAGGGGTTAGTGTAGAGAACGCAAGAAAAGGGCAGAGTTTTTGTAGTTTTTATATCAACAATTTTTTTTTTTGCTAAAATAAATTAAATATTGCTTTAGTACTTCAATTTTCTTCATAAGGTGATATCAACAATTATTGAATATTTATAATGAACACCCCGGTATTAGAGGAGAAACTTTTTAAATTAAGAGAAAAATTTGTTATTAAATTCCAGGACACCCTTGAGATGTATTCAACAACTGTTGATATCACTAGGTGTGTGCGAAGCTTCCACTCGACTTCGAAACCTCGAAACAAATGTCAGCTTTAACTTCCCTTCTAAAAAAAATTCTGGCTTTGAAGATTCGTGAGTTAAAATATTGACAACTAAAATACTCATTTATTGCCATTCAAATATATTATAAACCCATATTTATTAGGAAAAACTCCTAAGTAACTGAACTGTAAGTTGTAATATAACTTGATTTATTAGATTAAAATTAATAAAACATTTTATAAGTAATTTAAATATATAAAGTTCAATAAATAACAATACAATATATTCTTCTAGTGTAAAAACACTAACAAAAAAATATTCGAACTTTGATTTGGCATCGAGAATATTTCATGTATTCGATTCGAGTTCGCTTCGAATTGAAAAAGTGGACTTTGCCCACCCCTAGATATCACCATGTGAAGAAAATTAAAACTTTGTTTATGCTGAACAATATTTTATTTTTTAGATAAAAAAATCTTTCAATATAAAAACTGAAAATACTGGTCTTTTTTCCCGTTCCTACATCCCCATCTAAAGCCCGACATTCACATTATTATTGTTAATGAAAGATTTAAATTTTTTGGCAAAATTAACATAGCGTCAGTCTTCCTGATTTGTAAAATGGTTTTACTCCTTTCATTTTGAAAGAAAAAAAAATACTAGGTTGAAATTATTTTTAACTGAGAATGACGAAAGAGTTGTTTTTATTGCACCCACCTCAGTATTTTTAATGTCCAATATGGCCGTTTTGATTAAATGAAATTGACACTTCTGATGATTTAATATCAATTATTCTATTCGACCTGTCAAATGAAAGTGAAGGCTTTGAATCAATCTTTTTAAAAGGTAACGGATATGTTCTGAGAGCGAAGTGACCTTGAAACCGACCTTGCATACAAATATATATTCCGTATGTGCGTAGGCGACTAGAACACGCACTTACCTTAAAGTTAATACGTATTGGATATCCAAGTGAATTAATGTGCTTGAGTTTATAAAGTGAGAGTGTATATTTTATCGGTATTTATCACTTTTTACACTTAAAAAGGCCTTATATCGAAAATATCACTTATCTGTAGGCATCGCAAATATTGTAGTCAATATTTAAATGTTTCATAACGTGACGTTTTTACTTTCTCATGTAAATAAAGTATTGTAATCCTGAAATATTTTGGAACTTGAGATTATGCTAGGTCTTTACATTGTATGTGTCCCTGAATTTAAAAAAAAATGTGGGTTTATATTTGTTTGTTTCCATGTCTATTTGTATGTATCTGGGCCTATAGCCAAAAAAGGTTTTATGAGTTTTGTTCAAACTTGCTATTTAGATGTAATAGACGGTCATTCCTTAGAGTATCTTTCAAATTTAGAATATATTCCCCAAATTAAGAGTATTTTACTGATAAATGATTTTTGAAAACTTTGTTACAAGGCATTTTACTAAACAAACCCAGCCACAGGCTGGAAACAGTTGATGATGATGATGATGATGATGTTACAAATTATAATATATGCCTACTACATGAGAAAGTTTATACAAGTCTCTCGTGCCATTTTTAATTTGGAAACGTACTAATTATTATAGTTTTATAGATATTTTGACTGCATGGTATGGACATTGTGCCTGTCTTTTTGACACTTCAGAACATTCTATCGCCAGATCGATGCCTAAGCTACTAAGTATTAATTTTAAAATATGTGCAGGGGCATCTATACTAGATAATATCCAGTTTTTATTTTACCAAGCTACTAGTAGTTTTGTGAACAGTAGACCTCTCTCCCTCCTGTAATTTATTCTTATATTTTAAGTTGATATTTTTCCTTGACACTCAAATTGGACAGAAAAGGAATTAATACTATATTCAATACTATATTATATTCATATTTATTATCATCGTCTACCTGGTTTAAGACGTCAGACTCTCAATAGTATATGTCAATACTATATTTTTTTAAATATACACATACGTTGTTTGGCCTAGTTAAAAGAAAGTTCCAGACAAATTTCGTTAAAATTGTTCCACGCTTTGGCGGTATTTGCGAAACAGACATACAAATATACAGATATATAAAATACCAAACGGACAAATTAAAACAGGAGCTTGGCTTCACTCGCCTGAAGGGGATAAAGTACAATTTCACCTATTTACTTTGAACTGAAATGTAAAAGTATTCATTATAAAGGAATTTTCTGTCAGAGTACGGATTCCCCATTGACTAGCGTTCTATCAGATTTCCATACAAGTCCATTCAACCTGACTTCTATTGAAGAACCAACGAAAGGAAGTATTGTGGCAATCTGAGAGGACACTTGGTGGAAGAACGAGATATCACTGGTATTGTGTTATTGTAGTTGTTGTTTATTTTTAGCTTTAGAACGAGATTTTAATACTAGTAAACTAAACGTAAAGCTAATATAGTTTGATTTTCCGGTGATAGGGAGGTCTAAGCTTGAAGCCCTAGACGGGTGATTTTTTCTTAATGGTTTCACACTCTTTACAAACACATATACACACAAACACACACACGTGTATGTAACTTGATAAGCCAATTTTTGTTAGTTGAAATTATGATAAAACAGCTGAACCAATTTGGACGCATGAACACAGGTGTAAGTTAGAGGTCCAGGATGTCGTAAAAAATAATAGCTTTCAACGAAAACCTGGTGTTTCTTGCAAATTTACAACTTTTCTGCTGTGCATGCAGTGGCTCATCTGTATAATAATAATTTGTATACATCACCTTGGAAACCGTGATTTGTGTAGGAATGTGTATTGACAGATAAAATATTATCTTTGAAAATAATAACTCATTTCTTACTAGAGTGGTATGGTGCAATAAATAGGTAGAGAGCTGTGGTAGAAGTTATTTTAATGTTATCAACGTGGTGCGAAGTGAAATTTTACTTTTTGCTTAAAATTAAACACAAACATCTCAAAATTTATGTAAAATAGCATTCCACTGTGAAAACGTGTCTTTACGTTCCAATAAAAATAAAATTGTCTATCCGTGCCTGTAGGAGGAATAATTAATTAATGATGATATAAGTCCTTATTAATTTAATCTCTTTGGATATTAGTTTTGATTAGTAAAGAAAAATTAGCCTATCTATTAATCAAGATTATAATCATAAATAGTTTATTTGTAATGTCTGCCAAGTATGGTTTAAATTAGCAGATTAGTAATTTAATTCCTTGTTTTAAGAATATCTCCAAAACAAAGAGTTTGGTTAACAATTTAACATTTCTTCCTCAAATAGTTTAGTTGATATATTGATAATATACTCTCCGTCTTCGGCAGCATAGTCCGAAACAAGAGTGGCGCGTTAGACCACGCGGCAAGAGGGTTTCATTTTATTAATATAGATAGAATATATATTTTATCTAACATGTGTGAATTGAACTATGCACCAACAACTTTGGAAGGTACTAAGTTGAAAAGAAATTATATTTGGACTAAACGCGGGAAAAAAATAAAGTTAAATATATCTGGAATAATCAATGCACTTCCGGGTGGTATAGGTTTTTCTTGAATTGATAACAATAATAATGAAAATATACACTTTTGACGTTATTGCACCAAGCAGTTCTGTTTATCGCCCTCATTGTGGGTGAGACCAGCGAGGGCTTCTTTTCAACGGAACACACAGTTACTACTCCTTTGACCCGCTCAAAACGACGGCCCGTGGTTTCATCAAAGATCGCGTGTCTCCGTAACAACAATGGTCAATCTTTCACTGCCTTTTGGCAATCCGAGAAACAAGTCTTATTTGCGCTAAGGGAGAGGGGGCGGAGTTGAGAAAGATAGAATTGAGAGGAAATTTACCAGAATTCATGTGAGGTGGGAGAGATAAACCGTTAAAGAGAAAAATATCACAAATATAAGAATACGGGAGTTGAACTCTGACCTTCACATCACAGCCCAACTAAACCAAATGAGTCTGACATTTAGATCGCGTGATCACCAATGTTGGTGTAACCTTTCTGTTACAGCTATATTAACTAGTGGGAAAGTCTTCTTCGGGCGAACCCCGGTCGAGTGTTCTATGGTTTGTTTTTCTCTAAATGGTTTACCACTTTCTCTACGAAAATATGGATATGGTCCTTTAAATTCAAACTTACTAATCCTAAATACATTTGAATAATTAGTGCATAGGTGTAACCCGATGTGGTGATAAAATAATTAATGATTATGTTATAATTTAGGGCAAATAATGATATAAAGACACTTTTGTGTAGATGTTATACTTTGTGTAGATGTTATACTTTGTGTAGATGTTATACTTTGTGTAGATGTTATACTTTGTGTAGATGTTATACCTTGTGTAGATGTTATACTTTGTGTAGATGTTATACTTTGTGTAGATGTTATACCTTGTATAGTGATTTAGAATGAAAATTTTAAAGGACTAATTTTGAACATAAATGTAATATATATTTTTGAAATCTAATGAATGTGATATAACATAAAATGTCAAAATTGTTTTGTTTTTTTACTAGATTTTATCACCGCATATACAACCTGTTCAGTTTATACGTATAAATGCTATTACTCTAATGAGGTGGGGTCAGAAAGGAAGTATTTTAGAGGTAAACTACCAACATTTGCATGGAAGGAGAGTGGGAAAACATTTATTTAAAAAAATCCTCATTAGACCCAACTAGGATTTGAGCCCTGATCTTACTGTTAGAACCAGGCCAGAATAACATGAGAGTGATGCCTTAGACTATTCGGCCACTAAAAAAGGTTGTTTCTTATTAATCTTTTAACTAAATCTGATTCCTTTACGATTTGTATAACGTTTTTCTTTATAATTGTTTATGTTTTACGTACTCATAGATTTTTAAACCATTTTAAAATTATTTTTTTTAGCGTAAACTTGATTATTTAATTTTATACTAATCAAATAGCTATGTTGTGTGTTGGAGGAGTCTTTTTCAAGAGCACAAACTATTTCATTTAAAATAATTGAAACACAAAAACAAAATAATGTTTTATTCAAAATCTTTATTTATTTTTATTTACATTATGGGTAGTTTATATTGGCCGAGCAAACATTATATTGTAATCGGTAAGTTATTGGCGTATTCTTGCGGCATTCTTAAAACAGTTCAAAATATCTCATTAGCTTTACATCACCATAATTTAATTATAATATTGTATTTATTTATTGTAAATATGTCATCTTTTTAAAATAAGAAATGGAGATTGAAAAATATATTTATAAAATAATTTAAACATTCACACTTAGAGAAAATAATAGTCTATGGTAAAATTAATTTAAACTAATGTACGATTTAAAACTAATTATTTTTCAATCTAATGAAATTGTTGAATATAATAACATATATTTAGATTATTTTAGATTTTGGTTATTAAAAAAAAGAGATTTTTTGTTTAAGTGTTGTTAAGTGAGATTTTGGTAATAAGTGCCTTTTAGAAAATACTAGCCTCTTTTCCTTGTACAACCGTAATAACATTTTACTGTATTGTTAGTATTATGTCATTTATCAAAAGTGACAGCTGAACATCACACGAATTGACGTATGAATACATGAAAGTAGATTTAGTAACTTTTATAGCTGTCAGATAAGGTTCTTCTTTTGAATATTGGACTGCACTTGAGCTAATGTTGATGTTTATGTTTAAGGAGCTAACCCAAATCAATCTAATTTACAAATGTGGTGAAATTACTTTTCAATTACAGAATTTAACAGATTGACACTTGTCAATAGCTGTCAAAACTCGCGATGCCACCACTTCATTAAGACTGTTGGCAACGCCTGACGGGCTGAGGTGTGTGGGTGTGTGTGTTTGGGGGGCGGGAGAGATTGGCGTCGTATTCAGACGTGTCTACTTGAAGTAGACGGCAGCTGGTGCATGCGCGTAGGCGGCCAGCAGGGGGGCGGGCGCCAGCAAGGGGCCGGCGAGTCCGTTGAATCTCTGGGAAACCACTTGGGAGCTGTGCGCCGTCACCACCGGACCGGGGGCGGCGTAAGCGAATGGAGAGGCGGCATATGCGGCTGGTGCAGCTAGTAGTGGTGAGGAGTAGGCCAAGGGGGCGGCTAATAGGTTTCCGGGGGCGGCGCAGACGCCGCTCACAGCCAGCATGACAGCCAAGACTACCTAGAATTTAAGAGTTTCGGTTAAGTGCTATCGTTTTTTGTTTTAATTTTTTTCTTTTTTAAAATTGACTTTCCACCCATCTGGACTAACTAATTTTAATTACATTAATAGTATAATAATATGAAAGTTATAGATAAAACCTTTAGAAAATGTTAACGCATTCGCATAGTGGAAAAGTGAGAAGCCACTTAGAAAGAAATCCACCCATATAAGACTGACGCCTTTGTTCATATGTCTATCGGTGCGGATAGCTACCAATATTAACTACACTAATAGTTTAGTAAAATATAGTTTCGAACTCTCAAACAATTATTTATTACTTAGTTATATAGGCTTATATTTAGTATTAGTCCTAGTCGGTAATTAAGACATCAACAAGTTAACGTAGGCTTTCTAAACAGAACAATATCAAAGTATGACTTTACCTAAGACAGCCACTAATTATTTACACACCCAAACAGAACAGTATCAATTAATTAGTATAGGCACAACATATAAAATATAGTAGTAGAATTTTGCTAGGAAGAAATTCTTAGAAAATACAAACATATTTTTCTACGACCAAAATTGATACAATTTTATTATTATTATTATTATTATTATTATTATTATTATTATTATATATGTATTGATATCTACCAAAAGTTACCGTTGCAGATCACATGACTTGATATATGAATACGTGAAAGTGTATCTAGTAAATTTTTTAGCTTCCTATTAAAATTGGACTGGGTATCAAAGTAGATCTAGCATCTTTTCTAGATATCAAATCCTTCCTATGAGATTTGGACATGTATGTTATGTATGTTAAATTATCTTTTCTAGCGACTAAGGCATTTTTTTTAAACTCTAACCATGTAATGGACATCTACACAAATAATAAATGATCCAAACCCCAACTTGAATTATATTTAGTGTAACCCAAAACTTTTGTATTTTTAATCTTACCAATTTAAACATGGCCGCCAAATGTATTCTGTTTCTTCTCGATTGTGACGCTCAAGTCCAGAGTACAGAATCAATCACTCCCCTTGACTATATATACAAAGATCTGACGACCCCCCCCTCCCCATCTTGGTCGCGAGGGGGCCTTGTGCCGCATCCTGGAGAGTACCCTAGAAAGTGTCGCACGTTTTTGTCGTAACCGGTTACCTCACGAGTAGGAGGACCTCATTGAAAGTGACGGACGTGCTGAGGGTAGTAATGGCCGGCCATTGTTATCAGGCCGTGGGCTACTACGAGGGCGGATTTCAAACCTCGGATGGATTAAAATGAAAGCCGACCTTGGTGGTCTTGGGGTAAAGTGCTCACCTTAGTACCGGGGCCCAAGGCTTATGTAATTGGCGCCCTGGGTATAAATACCTCAGACACCCTCCCCCTCCCCCTTGTAATTTTTATAAGCTTGTCTAACTATTAATAGCTATGTTTTATAACTGAAAAATGCAGACTGATTAGCTAACCTTTCGGTTATCTTGATTATTTATTACTATACACTACATTTAAGGACATGGTAAATAAAAACAACAAATTTTGTTTGTTTGTTTTTATAAGTATTTTTTTATTTTTGAACAATTTATTTTTAAACATTTACATAAAAACATAGACATAATATAAAAAAAATTGGAACTACCAGCCCCACAGAGCTTTCGTATGATGAGTGTTACAGGACATTGTGGAATACTTAGAGGTAGTCGATGAGGTTGGAAGTGATGTAAAAAAGATTTTATTTTTGAAACTTTTATTAATAATTCGACTTTACCATTGTGTTTTTTTAGTAGAAGGCTTTTTTAACTCGGCACCACTTAATTTCCTACTCACATTTAAAGGTTAAAACTTGGAAACGAATCAATTATTATTATTATTATTATTATTATTATTATTATTATTATCACCACCACGTCTTACTACCCGGTTGGGTTATACGCACTTACGCTAATGTGTAATGGTAGGGTGATTGTGAGATGAAATGAAGGACCTACAGTTTAACGTGGAATCCGAACCACGGTGGCGACCTGGCATTCCACACATTCACAAGATGTCTTGTCAGAGGTGTAGGAAGGGTTTGGAAATCAGATAAATCTGTGCCGGGACCGAGGATCGAACCCCGGCCGCCAGCATAGAAGTCTGACACCGTAAACGAATCAATTAAAACACACATAGAATCACTGAGAGTTATGAATTAAACACTTGACAGTGAGCGAGGGAATTAATCAATTAAAACACACATAGAATCACTTAGAGTTATGTATTAAACACTTGACAGTGAGCGAGGGAATTAATCGTCGACCTTGAGGATGAAATGCCAAAGCATGGGAAGACGAGATATAAGTACCTAAGAATCAAGTAGCCAAAACTATTAAAAATGGGTCACCTGGTGGTCTAGGGATAAGGTGTCAGACTACTGTGCTGTGGGTCTGGGATTCAATCCTTTGTACCAGCACAGATTTATCTGATTGCCAAACCCTTCCTTCACCTCTGATAAGGCGTGTATTAATCACAACTTCTAAATGTGGGGAATGACAGGCCTCCACCGTGGTTCAGATTCCACGTTAAACTGTAGGTCCTCCATTTAATCTCACAATCTCCCTACTATTACACATTAGCGTAAGTGCGTATAACGGGTAGTAAGACGCAATGCTAATAATAATAATAATAATAATAATAATAATAATAATAATAATAATAATAAATATGCTTTTAGTGAGGATTACTCCACCTAGATATCATATTCTGAGAATTGAAAAATGACACCTGGAGACGGGAATCAAACCCGGGTTCGATTCCCGTGTCCAGATGTAGTTTTTCAATTTTCAGAATATATAGTAATAAGGGTTAGTTTGCAAATTACTATACTAGAATACACGAATGCCAGGAAATCGATTGTGATTTATGCATTTCGCATTTTTACAAGCAGAATAAACGCAACAAAAAATAAAAGTGTAATTTTGTTAAGTTTTTAATTCTTGTGTAAATAAAATAAATATTTTTCCTCTCAAAAAATATGGTCCTCTCGTGAGGTGAGCCCCCTAAAGCCTGGTGCCCTGGGCACTTGCCCATCCGGGGCCTGCTCAGGACCCGATATACGTGGGTTCAGAACTAGGTGGTATCGAAAGATTTGTCTTGAACGATAAAAATCAAAAGCACAACTCCCTTCGGAGGGGAGGTAAGGCCGTCTGTCCCATAACAATTGTGTTATGTAAAAGAACCTCGGAATGTGAATGAAAATACCGTTCCTGGCAAAATAGTTAGGCTCTTTCACTCTCGATCATATACATTTTTGTGTGTTGATATAAACAGTGGTTTCAGAAAGTGCAAGTTAAATACCTTAAATAAATAGATATTATAAATGTATTAAAATGCATTTCAACACGAAGGTTATTTAACTGCTCAATCCAAAGGATGAGGAGGGGAAGAGAGAAGAGGAAAGCTATAGTGATATTTTATTTTTATTTTTTAAACCACGTCTTACTACCCGTTTGGGCTATACGCATAAAAAAACTCCATGGCGTCAACCCGCAAGTGATCTACACCAGTTGGAGAAGTTAATGCCAACATTTGCTTATAGAGGGTGTTTTGTTTTCGGTACAACGAAATCTACGGCTATTAATCTCAGTTTTTTAGACCGGATACACTACGTTTTCATTAAAGTAGCTCCTGTTATTGTCCTCATGGATGAGTTGACCCCGTTCCAGAAAATTTTGGAAATGTGGAGATCGAACCCGGAACCTTTGTATCTGTAGCCAAAAAACTCTGGCCACTGGACCATAGAGGTGGTCAGGGCTGTACGAATATGTACTATAACAACGCTCATGTTTTGGAGATGAGGAAGACCGAATTTAGAAGAAGTGTTATCGAATTTGTGAAGAAGTAGAGTTCAAAAACAATCTCAGTACATCCGACCACGATTCCAACGCCAATCTTCCCATCATCGTCAGTCCAGTCTATCGTGAGAGTGACACCTTAGACCATGCGACCACTGAAGCGCGTTACCTCCCGGAGATATTTGAATACTTTACAACACAAGGCCTATTTAACTGTTTAATCTAATGGGTAAAGGTTGGTGAGAGTAGTCAAAAGAAATAGCACCCACATTAGTGTGGAGGGGTTAGGATAAAACTACAGCTATAAGACACGTGTGGAAAACCGAAACCACAGTCAGGGGCTTTGCACAAAATATATTTGGGGTTCGGGGTGGTCTCATACAGTGAATTTTTCAACTATAGGCCTTCTGAAATTAGAAAAACCTCCTAGAGGACCAGGGATAGCATAAGGGCAATTAAGAAAGCATCAGGGAGGTGTAGGAAAGCTAACAGAGAGTCCGGGGGTTTTCCCCCGTGAAAATGGTAAAATATGAGGCGATATTTGGAACCTGGAGTTTTAGGCAACTATTTTTAATTATTTTTAGCACCGTTCCTTATTACTCGTTCTTGTTATACGCCTATTTACTAATTACACTGATGTGTTAGGGATTAAAAATACATAATTTAGAGAAAGTACATACGCTTTTGATTGGAGGAAGAGTGGAAAATCATCTAGGGAAAAAATCTCAGTGCACCCGACCGGGATCGAACCCCAATATTACTGTACTTGGCTTTCTAGTCTATTGCGAGAGTAGTGCATTATACCATGCAGCCACCGATAGTCTTTCTGTATTTTTTAAATTGGAAGTTGTTATTAATGGATTTATCAAGCTACAAGTGGTATTTGTTTTGATATTCACCAAAATTTCGTGTAGGAAAGCTAACAAATTTTGGCTCGTAAAAACTGTAGGTTTTATCAAGTGATAAACTTAAGACTAATCTTAAGGCTAAAATGGCAACGTAGGATAGCAGTAGCGGTCTTAAAACTAGTAAACTGTGACAAGGGCGCTACTAGCCAAGATTAGGTAATCTTTTTATACAATATATTAGGTACAGTCATGAATTGAGAAGTTGGGATATTTTGAAGAGCAGGGATCTACATTAGGGAAATTAAAGTTTGGGTCCTAGTACAGCCTTCCAAGATTTGAACCCCAACATTGCCCTTCCTGGCACTGGTAAATCAGACTTAATGAACCTGACATTCAGCTCACTTTCCCACAGTTGCCAGTATTTTTTTTATGTCAACTGACCTCTTTAAATTATTTTTCATAACATATTATATTAATGTAAAATTTTAAAACTGAATTAATATAAACATATTTTAAGAACTATTGTTCATCGACGCCAGACAAATGAACTTGACATCGTTGAAACGGTTCTTCAGAAAGGCCTTGCGTCTTGATCGACGTGACGGGAAAGGAGGTGTTAGGTCCCCTATTTTGTCATCCGCCAGAGAGGGATGACCATGCGGTAACGCCACCAGGCTGGCCGCCATCCAGACGGTTACAACACCCCCTACCGGTATAAAATAGCAGAGGTTTTATGACGAATAGCATCAGATCCACGGCATCATCTTCAGTATCAAGATCAACCAATCGAGCATCATGTACAAGCTGGTGAGTATCTACTGGTGACTCAGTGGTAAGGGCGTTCTTTGCTCAACAGAGAGGACCTGGTTCAATCCCAGGTATCGTCTTAAATAATCGACTTACAAGTGCCAAGTCTTACTTCGGGGACATCACATTTTCCATGATGTGATAGAGATGAGGAACGTAGCATTTAGAGGAAATGTACCCACATATAAGCGGAGGAAATTTGGGAAGAGGGGAGGATTTAATCAGTGGTTACATGGTCTAAGGCACTACTCTCATATTATAATGTATTTAGGGGGATAGGGAAACCAAGGCTCGAATCCTAGTAGGGTGAAATGAGGGTTTTCCTACTAAATAGTTTTCCCTTTTCTTTCGAGAAGATTCAGGTACCTTTATTCCAAAGTCAACCTTCATCATCCCTAACACAGCGTGAAAATGTGGACAGTCATATTGATAAGTGAGACGGGAGTAGAGAAAACTAATGGGAATACATACTAAACTAGTATATTTGAGGTATTTGACGTGCACTTTCTAAACCAACTTATTATCTTAGACCATGACAAATAAACTCAAATCTTGAACAGACAAAACAACCAGCTCCCGCCAGTTAATTCATTACTGTGAAAGGGGAAACCCACATTTCACCATTGCAACCATGCCGGGAATTGAACCCAGTAGCCTTAGCTTAGTAGACAGACAAGTTTCTAGATGGGTTAAAGTGTTGGGCAATTATAAAATATATTAATTGAAGGTTCTATTTTATAATTAGTGATAGGCTTGGTAAATGCTATTTTATATTCAGTTTATTAATTATTCTTGTTTTGTGAATGTATTTAGAAAGTGCACGTTATGTATTAAAATTAAAATAAACATAATAAAAATTAAGTTTTGTTACTCTCCACAGGTGGTATTGTCCGTTGCGGTGATGGTTTGCGGCGTCTACGCCACCCCCGGCAATCTTCTGGCCGCCCCCTTGGCTTACTCCTCACCCCTGGTGGCCGCCCCCCTGGCTTACGCCCACCCTGGCCCGGTGGTGACGGCCCACAGCTCGCAGGTATTCTCCCAGAGGTTCCACGGCGTCGCCGCACCCTTGTTGGCGCCCGCCCCCGTCCTGGCTGCCTACGCTCATGCGCCCGTCCCCGTCTTGGCCCCCTTCGCGCATGCGCCAGCTGCCGTTTACGTGAAGTAGGAACGTGACATGATCCTAGACTGTTACCACAATTATTATAAAAAGGAATATTTGGAAGAAAATACTTGAATAAAACAATTTTTGATCAAAATATAATTTTTTTATTATTTTAATACGACCTGGTATTAAATAACATTTGACTGTTTTGGGTTTGGTTTGGGGGGAATACGTCTGGATATATGTGATTTTAATTATTTGTACATCCAACATCTTTGCTCATTGTGTAGCGTGTCTGTCTACTGAGCTAAGGAGCCTGGGATAGATTCCTAGAATGGCCCAAAAATTATTATATGTGAAATGTGGGTCAACGCTTTCAGATTGATGAATTAACGGGCAGGGAGCTGGATGTTGTGTCTATTATATATTAGTTTTTTAGCACCGCTTCTTACTACCAGTTTGGATTGTACGCCTATGTACTAATTACACCTATGGTTTAGGAATTAGGAAGCATGAGTGGAAAAGAAGTGTACCTGCATTTGCTTGTATAGAGAGTGTAAAACTCTTATGGAAAAACCACCCTTAGTACACAGTAGCAGGATTCGAACCCCGATTTCCCTGTCATCGGCAGTCTGGTCTAACACAAAAGGGATGCCTTTAACCATGCAACCACCGAAACAGGTAATCCTAGATTTAAGTATGTTTATAAGTAATGTGCTTATGTAACCAATAAGTTACAAAAGTGCACTTTAAATAACTCAAATAAAAATATTATTATCAGCATGTCAACTTATAAAAGAGAAAACTAATATTTTATTGTGGACCATTCTAAGATGTTATTCGATATAATTGGGATACATTTCATGCCAAGATAACTTAGCGATCATGCCTTAAAAATAAATCTAGACCGTAGTCTAGCATAAAACATCAGATTTTGTCCCCAAATATTTAATGTTGTGGTTGTAAACCGATGCGCCAAGAAATAGTAGAAGTGTGCAGCCAACATTCTCAAGGATTAAAATATAACTAAACATCTCGTAATAGATCTAATACTAGTTCCAGTTTTAAGCCTCCCAAAGTGTTAGAGCGATAGATAATTTTAGGTTTCACTCGAAAAGAAGATTTTGACAGACCACTTTATATCTGTAGACCTATCTTATGTGGAAAAAGCCTGAGGAATGAAACAATGATTCTGAGCCAAATGAAGCTGCATCCAACCACCGAACATTCCAGTGAGTCCCAAAAAAACCACCACACCAACACAAGACACAAATAAAATGGAGATAATTGTTTAAATTTCCGACTAAAACTTAGAAACTAATCATAAAAACACACAGAATCACTTAAAAGAGGTTATGTATGAAACACTTGACAATGAGCAAGGAAATGTATCGTCAAATTTCACGATAAGATGCCAAGATATGGAAAACGAAAATTAAATTACCTAAGGATCAAAAAGCCAAGGCTATTAAATACGCTTTAATGAGAATTTACTCCACCTAGATATCATATTCTGAAAATATAAAAAATACACCTGGACACGGGTATAATACCCGAGTTCGATTCCCGTGTCCAGGTGTAATTTTACTATTTTCAGAATATATAGTAAATAAGGGTTAGTTTGCAAATTACTATACTAAAATACACCAATGTCAGGAAATCGATTGCGATTTATGCATTTCGCATTTTTACAAGCAGAATAAACGCAACAAAAATAAAAGTGTAATTTTGTTAAGTTTTTAATTATTGTGTAAATAAAATAAATATATTTCCTCTTAAAAAATATGGTCCTCTCGTGAGGTGAGCCCCTAAAGCCTGGTCCCCTGGGCATTTGCCCAGCCGGGGCCTGCTCAGGACCCGATAAACGTGGGTTCAGAACTAGGCGGTATCGAAAGATTTTTCTTGAGCAATAAAAATCAAAAGCACAACTCCCTTCGGAGGGGAGGTAAGGCCGTCTGTCCCATAACAATTGTGTTATGTAAAAGAACCTCGAAATGTGAATGAAAATACCGTTCCTGGTAAAATAGTTAGGCTCTTTCACTCTCGATCATATACATTTTGTGTGCTGATATAAACAGTCGTCTCAGAAAGTGCAAGTTAAATACCTTAAATAAATTGACATTATAAATGGATTAAAATGCATTTCAACACGAAGGTTATTTAACTGCTAAATCCAAAGGATGAGAAGGGGAAGAGAGGAGAGGAAAGCTATAGTGATATTTTATTTTTTAGCACCACGTCTTACTACCCGTTTGGAATATACGAATAAAAAAAACTCCATGGCGTCAACTCGCAAGCGATATACACCAGTTGGAGAAGATAATGCCGACATTTTCTTATAGAGGGTGTTTTGTTGTCGGCATAACGAAACTTACGGCGATAAATCTCAGTTTTCTAGACCAGATATACTACCTTTTCATTCAAGTAGCTCCTCTTATTGTCCTCACGGATGAGATGACCCCGTTCCAGAAAATTCTGAAAATGCCAGAGATCTAACCTGGAACCTTTCTATCTGTATCCAGAAACTCTGGCCATTGGGCCACAGAGGTGGTCTAATACAGTTAATTTTTCAACTATAGGCCTTCTGAAATTAGAAAAACCTCATAGAAGACCAGGGGTAGCATAAGGGCAATTAAGAAAGCATCAGGGAGGTTTATACAGTACGCCCTAGCTAACAGAGAGTCCGAGGGTTTTCCCCCGTGAAAATTGTAAAATATGAGGCGATATTTGGAACCTGGACTTTTAGGCAACTGTAATTAATTTTTTTAGCACAAATCCTTATAATTAGTTCTGGTTATACGCCTATGTACTAATAACACTGATGTGTTAGGGATTAGGAAGACTTAATTTAGAGANTTTAGGAAGAGTGGAAAATCATCTAGGGGAAAAAAACCTTAGTGGAGCTGACCGGGATCGAACCCCTATGTTACTGCATTTGACATACTAGTCTATTGGCAGAGTAGTGCATTATACAATGCAGCCACCGATACAAGCTAGCTGTATTTTTTAATTTGAAAGTTGATATTGATGGATTTATCAAGTTACAAGTGGTATTTGTTTTGACATTCACCAAAATTGCGTGTAGGAAAGCTCACAAATTGTGGCTCGTAAAAACTCTAGGTTTTATCAAGTGATAAACTTAAGACTAATCTTAAGGCTAAAATGGCAACGTAGGATAGCAGTAGCGGTCTTAAAACTAGTAAACTGTGACAACGGCGCTACTAGCCAAAAATAGGTAATTTTTATATACAATCTAGTACCTACAGTCATGAATTGAGAAGTTGGGATATTTTGAAGAGCAGAGATCGAAATTAGGGAAATTAAAATTTGGGTCCTAGTACAACCTTCCAAGATCTGAACCCCGACGTTGCCCTTCATGTTACTGGCAAATCAGACTTAATGAACCTGATATTGATCTCTTATTCCCAAAGTTGCCAGTATTTTTTTTATGTCAACTGAACTCTTTAAATTATTTTTCATAACATATTTTATTAATGTAAAATTTTAAAATTGAATGAATATTGACATATTTTAAGAACTATTGTTCAAATAATGACGTGTGAGATTTAATTGGAATTAAAAGGCTAAATAAAAGCATTCATTAGTGATAACAATGACACCGTGGGATATTTTATAGAATGGTAGATTTCGAATCGCTCTTACACCATCTATATTTGATCGACATCAAGATTGTTGTTGACTTGAGGTAGAAGTGTAGGGTGCGCATTATTTTTTGCAGTTTTCATGTAAACATTTATTTTTGTCAAAAGAAATAAAATATGTTTCCAGTAAAAACATAGAGTTTAATTTTATTCCCACATGCATCGGTGGCGTAGTTGACTAACGCGCTAGTCGGGTTTAGCTCGACTGCTGAGGACGGGGAAATTGAGGTTCGAATCTCGGTCGGGTTAACTGCGAGTGGTTTTTCCTAAATAGTGTTCCACTCTCCCTCCACGCAAATGCGGGTTCACTTCCTCCAATTCAACCTTCCCAATTCCCAATCCATTAACGTAATTAGTACTTAAAGCGTATAAGCCGAACGGGTAGTAAGTGGCAGTGCTAATTAATAATAATAATAATAATAATAATTTTAATCCCTTGGTGATCTCATTAGTTATTGTTTAATATCTGTCAAGGGTGTCCTGGAATTTAATAATTTTCTCTCTTCATTTAAAAAGTTTGTCACCTAATGCTGTTATGCTCATGACAGATATTCTACAACCGTTGATATCACCATGTGAAGAAAAGTAAACTCTTATGATTCTACTGGAGAAATATTTTATTTATTTTGGCCAAAAACATGATTAGCTATAAAAAAAAATGTAAAAACACTGGCCTTTTCTTTCATTCCCTAAATCCCTACCTTAAGAATAGTCAATGTATAGTAGAAATTTAGTGATGGTGTGCGAAGTTTTGAAAATTCGAAGTTGAAGTTCAAATCACCTTCGGCTTTGACTTCGACATCCAAACTAACCTTCGCATATATGAAAATTTCTAAGTATGGATAAAACTTCCATAAGTTATCAAAGATTTAATTTGATCTTACTAAATATTACATTTTTCAATATTTGATAATTTTAAAACCGTTACTAAACATAATTTTGATACCGACTAGTAATTTAACCAACACAAGGAAAGCATGGATCAAAAACGGGTAAATTAATGTTAATATATTATATTCACTATCACCAACATAATATTGTAAGAAATAAAAATACCTATAAAGAAATAATACCACGGTCACTGGTATGAATTAGAGAAAGCACTTTAGTTGTGCTATCATCCCAGCTCGAATCTAATGTTTAGTCCTTAGTATTCTATCGCTTTGGAACTATGTGTGACAAATTTACAAGTGCATTTTGACACAAAAGTTTTTCATAACTTATTCGAGTTTTATTTACTATTCATAATGTCTGATACGAAAAGTGGGAAACAAAAACTGAATTTAATTTATAATTATTATCAGAGAAATGCAGATAAAAATACATGCATATGTAAAGTTTTCAAAATAATATTATAAACTCCACGTTGTAAATAAAAATTAAAACTTAATCAAGAATCATAGCCAAAGATATTATTTATGCTTTTTTTCTGAGAATTACTCCATCGAGATATCATAATCTGAACATTGAAAAATGACACCTGGACACGTGAATCGAACCCAAATCGAGCCAAAGGACACGGGTTCGATCCCCGGGCTGAGGTGTCATTTTTCAATTTTCCTAATAAAACTTTATTGACAAGCTACTAAGCTTATAAGTAAGTCTGTGTGCATCAGTTATTAATATAGTCCTTAGGTAACAAATAAGGAAATTTTCCTGGTCCTTGTTACTGACAAGATCTAGAAAAATAATTAATTTAAAAATTAAAAGTGGCGTTAAGTGACAACTACAAAAAACCTAGGTTGCTTCGACTTCGACTTTTCTTCTAAAGCTTAAATATTATCTTCGTCTTCGCTTCGCTTCGCATTTAAAAAGGGGCTTTTGCACACCCCAAGAATTTGGATAAAACCAAACCTTTAGAAAATGCATTTTTCTTTCTGTAAACATTGAGTGTTAATATTATCCATTAAAAGTGCCAGCTGTAGATCACACGACTTAAAGTATGAATAAGTAAAATTAAATCGAGTTACTTTTCTAGCCGATTGATAAGACCCTTTCTATAAAAATTATACTGTATCTTAAGTCACGAATATTAAGAACTGACAATTGGACATGACACCTAAGAGGGCCATCTCGGTGAGCTAGAAATTGTCAGACAGATGTTCAGCTCAAACGCAATATTTAATACTACGATATATTATTTACGCGATTTATACTTTATTGCTGACCGAGGCGGCTGCATTAAATGTAGATGTTAAAAAAAACACGATTTCCTTAATTAAAACATATTTTTATCTCCCTTTGTGTTGGCTAATTCACCGAGGCCGATCAAATGAACTTGACATCGTTGAAACGGTTCTTCAGAAAGGCCTTGCGCCTTGATCGACGTGATGAGAAAGGAGGTGTTAGGTCCCCTGTGTTGTCATCCGCCAGAGAGGGTTGACCATGCGGTAACGCCACCAGGCTGGCCGCCATCCAGACGGTTACAACACCCCCTACCGGTATAAAATAGCAGAGGTTTTATGACGATAGCATCAGATCCACGGCATCATCTTCAGTATCAAGATCAACCAATCGAGCATCATGTACAAGCTGGTGAGTATCTACTGGTGACTCAGTGGTAAGGGCGTTCTTTGCTCAACAGAGAGGACCTGGTTCAATCCCAGGTATCGTCTTAAATAATCGACTTACAAGTGCCAAGTCTTACTTCGGGGACATCACATTTTCCATGATGTGATAGAGATGAGGAACGTAGCATTTAGAGGAAATGTACCCACATATAAGCGGAGGAAATTTGGGAAGAGGGGAGGATTTAATCAGTGGTTACATGGTCTAAGGCACTACTCTCATATTATAATGTATTTAGGGGGATAGGGAAACCAAGGCTCGAATCCTAGTAGGGTGAAATGAGGGTTTTCCTACTAAATAGTTTTCCCTTTTCTTTCGAGAAGATTCAGGTACCTTTATTCCAAAGTCAACCTTCATCATCCCTAACACAGCGTGAAAATGTGGACAGTCATATTGATAAGTGAGACGGGAGTAGAGAAAACTAATGGGAATACATACTAAACTAGTATATTTGAGGTATTTGACGTGCACTTTCTAAACCAACTTATTATCTTAGACCATGACAAATAAACTCAAATCTTGAACAGACAAAACAACCAGCTCCCGCCAGTTAATTCATTACTGTGAAAGGGGAAACCCACATTTCACCATTGCAACCATGCCGGGAATTGAACCCAGTAGCCTTAGCTTAGTAGACAGACAAGTTTCTAGATGGGTTAAAGTGTTGGGCAATTATAAAATATATTAATTGAAGGTTCTATTTTATAATTAGTGATAGGCTTGGTAAATGCTATTTTATATTCAGTTTATTAATTATTCTTGTTTTGTGAATGTATTTAGAAAGTGCACGTTATGTATTAAAATTAAAATAAACATAATAAAAATTAAGTTTTGTTACTCTCCACAGGTGGTATTGTCCGTTGCGGTGATGGTTTGCGGCGTCTACGCCACCCCCGGCAATCTTCTGGCCGCCCCCTTGGCTTACTCCTCACCCCTGGTGGCCGCCCCCCTGGCTTACGCCCACCCTGGCCCGGTGGTGACGGCCCACAGCTCGCAGGTATTCTCCCAGAGGTTCCACGGCGTCGCCGCACCCTTGTTGGCGCCCGCCCCCGTCCTGGCTGCCTACGCTCATGCGCCCGTCCCCGTCTTGGCCCCCTTCGCGCATGCGCCAGCTGCCGTTTACGTGAAGTAGGACACGTGACATGATCCTAGACTGTTACCACAATTATTATAAAAAGGAATATTTTAAAGAAAATACTTGAATAAAACAATTTTTGATCAAAATATAATTTGTTTATTATTTTAATACGACCTGGTATTAAATAACATTTGACTGTTTTGGGTTTGGTTTGGGGGGAGTACGTCTGGATATATGTGATTTTAATTATTTGTACATCCGACATTTTACTCATTGTGTAGCGTGTCTGTCTACTGAGCTAAGGGTCCTGGGATAGATTCCTAGAATGGCCCAAAAATTATTATTGGTGAAACTTGGATTAACGCTTTCAGATTGATGAATTAACGACCAGGGAGCTGGGTGTTGTGTCTAATATATATTAGCTTTATTTAGCACCGCTTCTTACTACCAGTTTGGATTGTACGCCTATGTACTAATTACACCTATGGTTTAGGTATTAAGAAGGTTGAGTGGAGGAGAATTGTACCTGCATTTGCTTGTATAAAAAAAACTCTTATGGAAAAACCACCCTTAGTACACCGTAGCAGGATTCGAACCCCGATTACTATGTCATCAGAAGTCTATTCTAACATAATAGGGATGGCATAAACCATGCAACCACCGAAACAGGTAATCCTAGATTTAAATATGTTTATAATTAATGTGCTTATTTAACCAATAAGTTCCAAAAGTGCACTTTAAATAACTCAAATAAAAATATTATTATCAGCATGTCAACTTCTAAAAGAGAAAACTAATATTTTATTGTGGACCATGCTAAGAGGTTATTTGATATAATTGGGATACATTTTAGGCAAAGATATCTTAGTAATCTTTACCTTAAAATAAAGCTAGACCGTAGTCTAGCATAAAACATCAGATTTGGCCCCCATTTATTTAATACTGTGGTTGTAAACCGGTGCGCCACGAAATTTTGAAAGTGTGCCGCCAAAATTTCCTAAGTTTTTATTTAACTAAACATCTAGTTCTAGTTTTGAGCCTCCCAAAGTGTTATAGCGAGAGATAATTCCAGGTTTCACTAGAAAAGAAGATTGCGACCGACCAGTTTATATCTGTAGAACTATCTTATGTGGAGAAAGCCTGAGCAATCAAACAATGATTCTGAGCCAAATGAAGCTGCATCCAACCACTTAACATCCCAGTGAGTCCCAAAAAAACCACCACCCCAACACAAGACACAAATAAAATGGAGATAATTGTTTAAATTTCCGATAGTGCACCTGAGTCTTTATTCAAAGTTGCTGAATTGATCGCAAAAAGCACGAAATCCCATGTTATTGGTGAAAATGTGAGATTGGGCCAGCTTGTCAGGTCATTATCGAAACCACGCTTATAAAATAATATAAAGAGTGAATTTCAAAAGTTTCTTTATCAAATAATAAGATACAGGGTGACGTATTTCTAAAATATCTATGAACATCAGTCAAACTGTTGTTTAAATAATTAAAGTAAACAGGCAATTTGCTCTGATAGTAGATGAGGGCACCGATAGAAGAATACAAATATTGTCAACTGCATCTCGATACTCATAATTTTAATTTGTATCTAAATTTGATAGAAAAATTATTATATTACAGCCTTTATACAAATGTGCCGTGAAAATATTGTCTTGGACTAATTATTATTATGCCCTGGAGTGAAAAAGGTTGGGAATCCGTGATTTAATGATAGTACAATCAATATAAGCATTTTCCAGCTCTGCTTTAGAAAATTGAGACGCAAGTTAAGCTAAGTGTTTTCGCAATTTGTAGTGCAAACGATTTTTTTTTTGTTGCCAAAATAAAAAAACAAAATATGGCTCCAGTAGAAACATATAGTCTAATTTTCTTCACGTGGTGGCATCAATATTTTTTGAATATCTGTTATGAGCATAGCGGCATTAGATGAAAAACATTTTAAATTAAGAGAAAAAGTTTTCATTAAATTTCAGAACACCTTGATAGTTATTCATGAACTTGATGATATCACCGTGTGAATAAATTTAAACTATGGTTCTCCTGGAAAAATATTTATTTCTTTTAGCAAAATAAAAAAGGTTTTGCTATAAAAACTGTAAATAAACACTTAACATTTCTTGCATTTCCTACACTCCTACCTTTACAGCTGGAGGATTCGTTGTAATGACAACATGACACCCTCTATTCACAAAAGTTGGCACTATCTTTGCAAATATACGGTGGCTGGTATGGCTCGATTGCAAGCTGACGACACGGAGAAGCATGCACATATCGATAAAATAATCTTCTAATCGGAAATATATAAATAAATATAAAGTAATACATATCTATCTTAAATATACTAATTGAGATCAAATTTGCTTGAAATCAGTTTAAGTTTTTTTTACACATTTTGACTTAGCTTACATCTATTTCGTACCTAGATCACAATTTATCCTTTCAATAGTTTAGTTTCACACCATTTTGATAATTTTGAAAAATTCTGTATCTCGATATATTTTGCTAAATTTAGATTGCCAACATTAAGACAAAACAAAATGTGAATATGTTTAACACAGTTATATTATTTGAAAATTATTTTTTATGTTTGAGTATTTTGATAAATATGAGAACATAATTTAATTCAAATATTAAAAAATATGTCAATAATATATTTATATATTTTACCATCGCAATCAACATCACGCTAGTTCTAGTGAATGAAAATAAATTTTAATTCCTTAACTTTAAATAGGTCCCTAAAACGTGGCATTTTTAAACTTAGCTCACCCGTCGTTTAAAATTGCTATAGCTCACCAAGATTTAAAATATACTTATATATGTCTTGCTGGGTGCCTATGATTGTTCCAAGTTTAAAATATACTTATATATGTCTTGCTGGGTGCCTATGATTGTTCCAAGTTTAAATGATACGGTTGTTTTATGATATAAGGACGTCTTACACATACATACACTACTAACAAATAAGTTATTTTCTTGAAAGATTTTGGGATTTTAACAAACAATATAAATAATGAAAAGAATAGTCGAGAAATACATGCTATTACTCGGTCACAAAGTTGTTGAATTCTCTCGCTTGATTTCAAGAAATTTCAGAATATAAAAAAAACAATTATTGTACCGCTTGTTCTCTATGGATGTGGAACGTAATCTTTTACTTTACACGGAGAAAATAAAGTTAAGGTGATCGTAAACAAGGTGCTTAGGATTATATTTGATCCAAAGAGGAATATTGGGGAGTGAAGGAGGTTACATAACGATGAATTATACACTCTCTACTCATCACAAGATATTGGTAGGATAATCAGGTCTCGTAGATTACGGTTGTGAGGACAAGCAGCGCGAATGGGAGAGTCTAGAGCCATGTTCAGGGTATTGACCGGCAGAACCCATGGGACGAGATCATTGGGAAGACCTGAACTCAGATGGGAGGATAACGTTAGACTGAACCTGAAAGAGATAGGGCGTAATGAGGTGGACTGGATAGAACTCGCTCAAGATACGGATAGGGTGTAATGAGTTGGAATGGATGGAACTAGATCAAGAAGGGATCGGGTGTAATGAGATAGAATGGATGGAACTAGATCAAGATAGGGATAAGGTGTAATGAGGTGGACTGGATAGAACTAGGTCAAGATAGGGATATGATGTAATGAGATGGACTCGATAGAACTAGCTCAAGGTATATATAATGTGTAATGAGGTGGACTGGATAGAACTCACTCAAGATAGGGATATGATGTAATGAGATGGACTGGATAGAACTAGCTCAAGATAGGGATAGGGTGTAATGAGGTGGACTGGATAGAACTAGCTCAAGATAGGGATAGGGTGTAATGAGGTGGAATGGATGGAACTAGATCAAAATAGGAATAAGTGGCGTACTTTGGTATGTGACTTCTCTTAAGTCTAGATTCGCAAATATGGTTTTAAGTCTTTGGTTAATGTTTCAAATTAAAGTTATTTTATACACCTTAAATAATACTTAAAATCAGATTTGAAAACTTAAATAAAATTGATATACGCTACAAGTTATTTGTAAAGACATTGTGAGTTGAATTTGGCGCTCTTTTAGATCTTTTAAGAATTTTTTTGTGGTGTAAAACTAGGAAGGTATTTTACATAAAGGTTTTGGTGGGATATCAATACTTTTTGTGAAGATTAGGTGTGATCAAAATAAGAAAATGTTTATTTAAGTAAATATACCTATCAACGGTTATACTTTTTTTTTTTGACACTCTCCATACTACGCCCTTTCCCTGCCAATTTTTGGGAACCATTCTGAAAAGTTCAGACTTCTTATTTTACCTTGGTTTACTATCACAAGTACTAACACCATACCACTTTTCAAATTTCTATGTTGATATAAATACCATCTTAGTTTTTCCCGAAATAAGTATTATTAAAATTCTGAATCTACCAACCACTTAAGCTAGGAACTTCAACATTGGAAAGTAAGACTAAAATAGTTTCTCTTAACAGGACGTTACATTTTTACGTTTCCATCATTCTTTGGAGACAAGTTAGAGGAAGTTTGAGGGGGGAGCCTGAGTTTTATCGCGTGAAATGTGTACCTATGGCGTTGCAGAAGAACGTGGTTTGTTCACTGCCGTGCAACTTGATAATTACAACATCAATTTATAAAAGTAAACGGCTGTAAAGATAGAGAGAGTTATATAATATTTAATTGCTGTTATAAACTGAATATGTAGTAAAGAACTGTCGAAATAAATACGCATGTTGGCATGCAATAAATGAGTAAACTTTCAAAATACCTTCCGGATAGGTTAAGTCATATAAAATGCAACGTTTATTATAAAACAGGTAGGCATATATATAATTATACAAATAATATGTTCCTTGATATGGTCACATGTAGCAATCTTTTAGAAAATATATTTACATGCTTTGAGTATTCTCTGTACATCTCAGTCACCGTAATCAGTTTATTAAAATCAAATCATATATTTTACTCTTGACGGAAACGGGTTTATTTAAGGTGTGGATGTCAGGACGCAAAAAAAGTTAGGCCCTCAGAGTACTCGAATTTCGTGATTCAAGTCAAGCTTATTATTAAAGCTCAGGACCGAAATTTAAATTTTGTTGGCTCTTCAATTTTGAACTTCTTCTTGATGTACGTACAAATCAATTTTTAAAATTCATTGGTAACTATAGGCTATTTAATTTAAATGATATTTGTAGTTTCACTTATAATTCATTCGGTAACTTAAATTGTTAAAATGATTATAAAATTTCACATTATTAACATAATAGCGCTCTAAAACTACCTTAGAACTGTAAATTAATTCAATATTTTGGTCCATTTTGAGTAAAAATAGTTTCTATTGAATTTACATTGCCACGAAAAGGAAAATAAAATTAAAATAACTAAATAGAGAACTAAATATTTCAATAATAACTATATTTACTATATTTAAATGGTCCCTTTCAAAAGTTGGAATTTCAATTTGATTCAAAATTTAACATTGAGGATATACATTAATTAATTTCAAACCTAAAATATTTAAAACTTGTATTAATAGTTCAACTACAAAATTAGCATTAGTTACTATTTACAGTAGTTAGAGAATTATGTTGATTAACTTCTTCAAAATCAGTGTTGATCATTATTGCAGTAGATATTTTTTTTACCAAACTTACAACATTTTTATTTAAAAAAAAAGCATTTACTATTTCGTCCAATATAAATATTATTTTAACCATCTTATTTTTCATTTTAAAGTATGAACATCAACTCATAAAATAATTTGCAGTGCGAGCCCATTTAACAGACAGACTCGCAACTGCACACACAGTAATGGAATTGGAACAGAAGAAGTGATCATCCACGATTATTACAATGAGGAATAATAAACGAAATATGAAACATCTCAAATTTCTAACTACTTGTGATTCTTATGTTTTATTATAGGGTAGTAAAGTTTTGGAATAATATTTAAGGGAAATTTTAGCTCAGTAAGAGTCAATTTTGTGCCGAGCTAATGGATATTAAGCTCACACAATCATGTGATCTTATCACCTCTCAAGAGATCGTCTATGTTTCATGAACTATCCTACTGATTGGTCTACCCTTGATCTAAATGTCTATTTGAGTGTGTTTCGAGGTCATCACCTATAAGAGTAATTTCGTTCAAATGCAGTAATCAAACATATTATTATTATTATTATTATTAGCACCGCGTCTTACTACCCGTTCGGGTTATACGCACTTACGCTAATGTGTAATGGTAGAGTGATATGTGAGATGAAATGAAGGACCTACAGTTTAACGTGGGATCCGAACCACGGTGGTGGCCTGGCATTCCCCAAATTCACAAGATGTCTTGTCAGAGGTGAAGGAAGGGTTTGGTAATCAGATAAATCTGTGCCGGGGACCGAGGATTGAACCCCGGCCGCCAGCACAGAAGTCTGACACCTTACCCTTAGACCACCAGGTCACCCATCAAACATATCAAGAAATTGTAATGTTGGGACTTCACTCGTTTCGTATTGCCTCTTTTTCTTTGCTTTCACTGCGCATGCGCTTACCCCCCTTGATGACCGCTCTGGGCTGCACTGTAGCTGTAAGACGTGATTGGCTGACACCTATTCTCCCCTTCCTTTTTCCCTCTCAGTTTTGAAGTTGATTCAATATACCACTCGAGCAGAATAAGTTATAGAATTTGTAATAATTTACGACTGATCGGGTCTCTAACTGTACCTTCTCTACTGTAGCAGTTAATCTGAGTAGCCCCTGGCCGGAATAGAGTCCGGTGGAGTCAACGCAGGGGCTACCCGTAGGTAGCATCCCGCCACACCTGGATCACCCAAACCACCATAGTCTATCGCTGGTGCACTAGAAGTGTGCCGCCTGCTCTACCACTGGGGCTACAATAACGCTGCGCTGTCACAGCTGATTAATAAGTTTGAGTTGGGTTTCACACGGTCTGTTTGCTAGCCGGACTGGCTAATTCCCGTCTACGCACGGTTTGTAATGTTGCTCGCTGAGTTGTATATCTTTTACTATATAATTCTAATAGTATAGCGACGAGTAATGTGAAGGTTAAGTACCGGCTTAACTTATTTGGGAGTCGTGAAGAGCTCGATTCTTTCTATAAGTATTGAACTAATTAGGCTGATATTATTATAGTTGTCACAAGAGTCAAATGGGGCGTGATAGCTCAAGGAGCAGATACGGTTTCTTGCCGATATGTAATATTTGTGTTGTTTATTGTGCTAAGCGGCTTATCCACATGAGTTTGAGCTATGTCAGAAATGTGTTTATATACATCACTATGGCTATGTAGCTAATTAACGTTATATTGGTTGCTTGGAAAGGTTTGAATAGCCAAGAAGGGAACGTCTTAAGTCACTAGTGGGGAGTGATAGATGTGTTTTGATGACATAATTAGGTCTTTTGGTCCTAGCTAGGTATCTAGTATTGTGTTATTATGAGATCCTGTAGTTTACTTCGTATTATAGACTCTGCCCTCGGGCAGCCTTTATATCGTTATTGCTAGTTTATTTGCAGCCGTGTAGACGGCCTCCTTATGTCGTACACTAGTTGTACTTGGACTAGTTGGGTATACCTCGTAGGCAAGTTTTGTTCGTGAGTGTGGCCACTATAGCTCTAGGCTGTAGCTATTTTGCCCTAACTGGGGCTAATTATCCCCATTTAAGAGGGACTAGGTTAGCACCTCCTCATTGTGACTATGATGTTAACTCACTATTAGTTGCCATAGATAGAGCGTTTAATTGCTTAATTGCTAGATGCCTAAGTAGCGAGGCTTCTTAAGAACCTGAGTGAGCACAAGCTGATGGGTTAGTGGTCATGTTCTTTGGGGTAGAGACATTAAACCGAGCGAGCTCTTTCTTGAATTTAGTTCATGGGATTTCTTAAAATGTTTATAATTATTGACCCGCCACTGTTCACTTTGTTGCAGTGGGCGAGTTGTAGGGATTGTCTTCTCGGGAGCCTTTATGATCCTAGATATTGATCCCAAACAATAATTTGCTTTAGTTAACCACTATTGGCTCATTTTCCTGTACTCACAGGGCTCAATATACTGGACGTTTTGTTTTCAGTTTATTATGTATTTATTTATCTACTTGTTGTGATACTACACTCTACAATCACATTATATTTATTACATAAGACAACGGAAACCAAATGAACTATCCTTGTTGTCACATACCGTACTCTGTTATATGTCTCATTAATAAAACTCTGTAATCATTGTATTTCTTTCTTTGTGTGTTTGTTACCTTCTCTACACCATTAGGGAGGGTACAATTTTATTACATTTTAAAATTGTTAGTGTAGTTCTAATATACTTTAAGGCTTGATTGTTGAAACCATTTTAACATTTTTTCTATTATGTTTTTATTTGGGTGTTGTTTTCTATTTTTAATCATGTTTTAAAAATGTTTTTTTATAATTTAAAAACCTATATTACAATTTTTAAAACTTTTATTCGTAAGTATTTAATATTTATAAAAACTAGGGGGGTTCTTATTTTAAGAACAGTTGCTCTTGTTTTTATATATTTTAAAATATTACATTTTATGTTTGTTTTGATTGGTGACATTATAAATACATTCTACTTTTAAAATACAAATATATGTATATACTTAACATTTTAAAACCATGAATAAACTCTAATTTGACTCAAACTCTGAAGCTTTTTAAAATACTCGACTCGAGCTCAACTCGAATGAAAAACCCAAGCTCGCAGACCCTAGATAAAAAGTGTTTTCTGCAGTATTCATATCAAAACTTTTTTGGTCAAAATAAATCAAATATTGCTTCAATCCAAACACAAATCTTAAATTTCTCCACACGGTGATAACAACAGTTCTTTAATATCGATCAAGGGTGTCATGGAATTTAACGGCAACTTTTTTTCTTCATTTAAAAGTTTATCATCTAACGCTGATATGCTCATGACAGATATTCTACAACTGTTGATATAACCATGTGGATAAAATTGAACTCAAGATTTCTACTGAGGCGATAGTTTACTTATTTTGGCATATATATATAGCTACAAAAACTGTAAAAACACTGGTCTTTTCCCACATTCCCTACATCCCCCTACCTTAAAAGAGATAGAAGTAATATTAAGCACCGTTTTTAAGTCATAATTTTTGAAAATAATGTTACAAACTACAACAGTCAAAATCTTGATAGTAATTTTACGCCAAATGATTTATTTTTACTTTCTTGCTATCTTAAATGTAAAGAAATTATTGTGATCGCAAAAAAAAAAAAATCTAACTCGAGATTTTGATGAATTTCGATATTTCATAACCCCCCCCCTCCCCTTCCTCAAATCTGAAAAAGTTGTTTTTGCATTTCTTTCTGTCTGTACCAGGGGTTACGGTGCTCAGGCGTATGGCACCTGCCCGACGTACGGCGGCAGGGACGCACTCTGGGACCACGCACGCTTCATATTAGTGTGCATTAGACTGTCTTTGCCACCTTCCGGTACTGACAAGTCTCCGAAAATCCGGTCGGGGCGGCCCTGGGCAATGTGTCCGGACGGTGGAGTCCGGGTATAGCTAAGACCCCGACAGGTCATCTGTATGTGAGGAGCGGGGCTCCTGGACATGCACTAAGAGGTTGGTAGTGCGTACCCGTGTTGCGGGGATAGCTGGTCAGGACACCTCCAAGAGGTCCCCGCTGGGCAATTTCGGATGGTTAGTCTCGTATAGAAGGTCTTGAAAGGGCAGAAGGCCAAGGTTGGGGCAGTGAGTGCAAGATGGGGCCAGAGAGTTGAACGGAGGAGGCAACCATCCGGAGGCTGAGTTTCTGACCCCCTCGTGATTGGGCGATCACTAGGAGGGGCCAACTCCTACCCTCATCCAGTCCCAATGAGGNATGGGAGGGCTGGGCCTGGATTTGTCGGGTGCCCGATTAAACCGGAATAGCACTCATGAACTCTGGTCCATGTCCGATGAAAAGGTTCCGTCCCGATGGTAGCAGTGGTTTCACTGTGAAGGGCCACAGAGCCTATGTAAGGTGTAGCTGGAAAGTCCCCTCCGGGGGGGTCTCGTAGGAGACTGGAGTTAAGGATACGTACTGTCTGTCTGTCTATACCTCTGAGTAGAGACTAACATATTTTACCGATTGGGGTAAAGCTTGGTATCTATGGTTTTCATACGGTAGCCTCAAGGGGTTTTTGGAATTGGATATCTAACTCTAAAATTAAGGGTAGTTTACTGAAGGGCGGAAAGAGAAAAAAATAGATTCTATCTAAATCGGCTTTAACGATTTTTATTAAAATTCGTATCTAAGCGTTGATTGAGATTATAAATAAAATAGCTAGTTTCATTTTCCTATGAAAATGACTTTTAGGTTACTTTACAGAAGCGGAAATTTCCGTATCACCTCAACTATTTGAGATACCAAACAGCTTAGCATTACAACATTGTTATACTATTAAAAATAAAAAACACTTTTATTTGAAATATATCTTTATAAAACCAAATGTTTCTGAGATATTGGCAAATATATTAATACAATTTTGTGAGCTTTAGTTGTACAGAGATACTACTTAAGTTTTAAAGCAATAATTCTCTAATTCCATTGAGTAAGTAAATATGTTAGTCTCTCAAAAAGTTTATGTTAATTTTCCTTTAACCTCTTAGGAAAAATGTTTGTATAACGACTATTTATCTCCATTATTTTAGAATTATTAGTCAATATTTACCTTTTTTATTGGTCTAAATTTATAAATAAGTAATTTAATAGCTATGCGATAACCAAAATACGTGCAACCCCCTAATAAAATGTCGAAAATAGCTCGAGTTTGCTAGTGTATATTATTTCGTGTCACATATATTATGAATTTTGAGTAAATATATCCATTTTTAAACAACGGAGTAAGAAAGTCCGTGCGGAGATCCGTACTATTTATTTTCTTTGAGAAGTTTTAATTTCAAAGAAGTTGTCTTAGTTCTAAAAATAGTGAAATAATTTTTCTAGAGCAATGAAAACGTACAGGGCTCGTCCACAAAGTTAGGTCCGTTGATAAATTACTGCCATATAAGAAACATAGACGGGGTCACACGCATGCGCAGTACGATAGAGGGGGGCTCACCAGCTTTTTGCTGACCACTTTACTTTCATTACATTTTCGTATTACAATTTGATAAATTTAATGTCCATTTAGTTATATACCTAAACTAGATAGCTGTTGCCCGCGGCTTTGCTCGCGTGGAAGTTGATTATATACAAATACGAAAATATACATATGTATTTACAGATTAATTTAAAATATTACGTTACGTTGATGACCATAACTTGACCTCAGATCAAAAATAATGCAAGTCCGATACAAACTTTCACCCCCTTTTTCATCCCTTATTAAATAAAATTTCCAAAATTCCTGAAACACGTATTTATTTGTTTTACGTCAATAACCGAAATACAAAATTTT
>CABFVZ010000611.1:54298-129487 GCA_902151445.1 Timema monikensis
GGTCTAGGGGTAAGGTGTCAGACTTCTATGCTGGCGGCCGGGGTTCAATCCTCCGTCCCGGCAAAGATTTATCTGATTACCAAACCCTTCCTTCACCTCTGACAAGACATCTTGTGAATGTGAGGAATGCCAGGCCTCCACTGTGGTTCGGATTCCACGTTAAACTGTAGGTCCTCCATTTTCATCTCACAATCACCCTACCATTACACATTAGCGTAATTGCGTATAACCCGAACGGGTAGTAAGACGCGGTGCTAATAATAATAATAATAATAATTTTATACTAAGCGGTTATTTCAAAAGAAAATCTTTAATTAAAATCAAATGTATTTAAAAACTTTTATTGAACCACGCATTACAGGGCTACAAATAATAAATTAACTTAATTTTATATTTTAACAAATAATTTTCCATTCCTACAAAATTAGATTTAATGTGTATCGTTTAAAAATCGTACGTTAAAATCTCCTCTACAATAATCAATATTAATAAGACTCTAATGGTGTCCGTATGAATGTATGTGGACTTCTATAGATACTTTTTATAACTTCTCAATTAGACAAAAAGCTGGAATTTGGTGAACTTGGGGAGCAAGCAACCTTTCAAGAGGTGCGCAAAATTTTTCAAACTTAAAGTTGATCAAAAACAAAAAATATTAGAATAAAAACATGATTTATTTAATCATTTTAATTCTTCGACGTGTTACTTGCATTTAAAAAGCAAAGCGAGCGAATATAAATTCCAATCTCAAATTCAAAGATAAATTGCAGATCTTAATACAATGATTGGCCTGTGTTTATGGTTGAATTGGTTGATTTGTATTCTTATTAGTTAGTGAAAAATTGTTTCTTTAAGCAATGAAAATTTTTCACGTAACGTTTAATAAGAATACATACAAACCGATTGCTCTTTAACCTAAAAGAGAGCCAGCACTGCAGAGTAACAAATGAACTAACCTTATAAATATGAAATAAAACTAATGTTTTGATTGTTTGTTTGTGTATATGTATAGTACTAAACAGGGCCTATAAAATGGGAGCTCGCCTAGAAATGACAATATTGAATGCAAATCTAACCTATGCAGCAATTTTAACGAGTTCATTTCAAAGTATTGTTTGTTTATGATCAAAAATCGATATGTCCCCTGTAGACCCTGTCATTCTTTTATATTTTGATGTAGAGCTGAGGTAAAACTAGCTTTCTCAATTAATAAGTAACGAAGTAAAACCTTGGTATTTATCTGGTCAAGCCCATTTTCAGCCATGGCCAAATGTACGTTGCTTTTTACAGAGTATGAAGCTCATCAGACGTAAGTGTTAAAGTCATTGAAGGATCAAATCAGGGACACCGATACCGAAAAACTCTATTAATTACAAAAATTAAAGTAGATAAATAAATTGTGTAGCTTATTTACTAAAAATAAAATTAAGTTAATTCCTATGTGGGCCAATTTTACTTAATATAACTAAATGACAAAAATATACTTTTATAACAAGCTAGCCCAACCTAACAAAAATAACCTTTCATGAATCTTCAAATTGAAGGTTTGGTTTGTTAGTTTGGGTAATATTGACATCATCCTGTCATAAACAGGTTTACAAACTAGTATATTTATATAATGTTAACCTGCTAGTCCACTGTTTATATCATTTATTTATTTGAGATATTTAACGTACACCTTCTGCACCGATTGATTATATCTGCACACGGTAATTTCTATGAACGAGAACGAAAGGGCTTACCAATATTTTAGGGAAAGGTAAGTTATTTTCACATTCCTTTCAGTTTTTTTTTTTACACGCCACAACCGACAGTGAGGCAACGGCTCGACATCCTTTCCGAAGGAAATTGTGCTACGGTTTCTTCAAGATCCGTTGACTACAGCTGGGTTTGAATCCAAGAACATTGAAACCTGAGACGAGCACTTTACCCCAAGAACCAATGTCGACTACCGTTTAAAAAAGATTATATTTACTAACCATTGATAAAGGAACACTCCTAGCACTGAGCTTCACCATAAATCAGCAGGAGTGTGTTCTATTCTAAGTCCACTTTCACCGATGGCCTTCAGTAGAATAGGTTCAACTGCGGAAAGTTATATTCAAACCCACTTAAAAGTTGACAACTTCTGAAATAGAAGCCTAATATCTACATATATGTACAACATTTGGCATTGATTTAAATTCATCTTGAGGTAAAAGAACGTAAAATAAATCAGCCCTGTGTAGTTGTACTTTGATCTGTTGGCCCCCAGGGTATTCTACAGGTCACAAATTCCGATGAATGATTCCCTACTTGTTGGTTTGTATTAGATTTATATATTGTATAATTGAGCCCTATTTATTTATATATGTTTTACTTTAACATCCATCACTTGTTCCAAGCTTTAGCCTGGCTGTGTCAGTTTTTTATCCAAGCAATATAATTTCCACTTCCGACTTGCTAGGCCTGTCGTAGCTTCATATACCTTATATTCTAACTTAATACTAGGGCTGGCACAACATCCAGTCCCCGACCGTTAATTCATCACTGTTAAAGGGTAAACCTACATTTCACAAATGATACATTTTTCGGCCATGCCAAGAATCGAACCCGGGACCCTTAGCTCAATAGTCAGGCACGCTACCGACTGAGGTAAGGTATCGGATTCTCTATACATGTACTTTTTTTTCTAACACCTTGTCTTACTCTCTGTTCAGGTTATACGCATAAAATTGACTAATTACGCTGATATGTTAGGGATGAGTAGATTTGAATTTAGAGGAAGTGTACCTTCATTTGCGTGGAGAAAAAGTGTAAAACCATTTAGTGGCAATCACCCTCTGTACATTATATCAGGATTCGAACCCCGATCTCCCTGCTTCGGTGGGCCAGTATTACACAAGATTGACGCCTTAGACCATTCGGACACCGAAGAAATATACACCAATTGAATAACCCAAAGTAGGTTTTTCTTCTGAAATGTAGTTCTAGATGTAAACTCTTTTGGTTCTGCTAAGTGTTTGTGGCGGTTGTTCAAAGGAAGATGTAGAATTTAAAACAAGTGTATTTGTGTACAAAACTGTGTTTTTTATTATATTATTATAATGGTTACAGAGGATATGATGATGAACAAATAATGAGGACTGTTGACAGCCATTCTAAGAGGTGAGAGGGAAAGGAACAACTTAGAAACAGTTGAAGGTATCCACGGCGTACCCTTCTCACCAGATCGGGTGAGCGGACAGCGCCAAGGGGGCGGCGTATGACTTGATGTGATAAGATGGGGCGGCGTACGTCTTGATGATGGTCGGCGCCGCCACGATGGGGGCTGCGGCGTAGGTCGTCTTCACGATGGCGGAGGGGGCGAACGCCAAGGGTGCGTGGTAAGCGGGGGCGGCGTAAGCCAAGGGGGCGCTGTAGGTCAGGGGGGCGCTGTAGGCCAAGGGGGCGAACGCTGGGGAGTGAAGGAAGCCGGGGGCAGGGGCTGCGGCTGCGACGGCCAGGATGGCGGTGAGGGTGAACTGAAAAAAGAATGCAAAACTGATGAGTGTACGATACATTTTTCGATATCATCCCTTATTTCAAAACCTTGGATATTTTTCTTTTAGTCAATGGCTGGTATATTAAATATTATAATAATATGATAGGTCTAATCATTATTGAAAATTTCTGAATAAAGGTTGAGATCAAATAAAATCTTCGCGTGTTAATATCCGTTCGGGTTTTACGCTTAAATTTTTTTTAATTTGAGGTGTTTAGCGCTCATTTTCTGAACAAACTGATTATATCAACACACGACTTACAAAATAATTTAATCTAGAACATAAACGACAGACACTCGTTAATTTATGGCTGTGAAAGGTGTAAACCCAAATTTTAATAATGGTAAACTTTTCGGCTAAGCCGGTAATTGAACCCTGGACCTTTAGCTCAATAGGTAGACACGTTACAGATTAGTGTTGTACATAAGCGCACATTAATTGCACTAATGTAATAGGGCTGAAGAAGGTACAACTTAGGAGGAAATGTACAAGCATTTGAGTGAAGAGAGAGCGGCAAATAATTTTAAGAAAACACCGAGATACACCCAACTGGGGCTAGACACCTTATATTCCCCGTCACTGTCAGTCCAGGCTAACACGAGAGTAACGCGTTAGACTATGCGACCACCGATGAAGGTTTAACAAAAATTGTTATTAAAAATATAACTCATTGTGCTCGTGTAACCTTTGTTTAACCTAAGAATTAGCGGTTATACTTTAACTTACTACACCATGGGCCTATCTTACAATCTCTCTGCCACAAAGGTAGGCAAAATATTTTCCAATGTAGCCACAGATGTGGCGAATGAAAAATGAAATTCGCCACAACGTGTAACGAGTGAGAAATCAGGTTGCTCAATAGAACTTTTAAAACGACACAAACTGTTTGTACCAACCCGCCTCGGTGGCGTAGTTAGCTAACACGCTAGTCGTGTTGAGCTCGACTGCTGAGGACGGGGAGATCGAGGTTCGAATCTCGGTCGGGTGAACTGGGGGTGGTTTTTCCTAAATGGTTTTCCACTCTACCTCCAAGCAAATGCGGGTTCACTCCCTCCAATTCAACCTTCCCAATTCCCAATCCATTAGCGTAATTAGTACTTAAAGCGTATAACCCGAACGGGTAGTAAGACGCTGTGCTAAATAATAATAATAAAATGTTTGTACAAGTTTATTCAAAACAAGAACACTTTGAGAACTACCTCAGATACAAAAACTGAAAATAGTTCAAGTTGAAAATTTAAGAAATTGTAATGCGAAATTTGACAATCTTTTTGTCTGAAGGCAAATATGTAAGAAAGGGAGGGGAGTATTGGGTGGAAGTGTTGCGTCAACGACTTTTTCAAAAAGCGGAATATTTCTAAATATATGCAGGAAATATTAAGTTACAACCAGCACAAGCCATCAGGATTTTTTTTTATTTTACTGTGAGAGCTGGCAAGCTCACTTGTGGCGATTGTTGACAGGGTTTCCCACCCAAGTGCTAGACCATAGTGGAAATAAGTAAGGTAATCGTGCTGCCTTTAAGGATAAATGGAGTGTACAATTTACAAAAGTTGTAGTTTATGTGTTTTACTAAACAAGCTTTAATACATTTGTGTAGTCCCATGGCTTCTTTGGTGCTGACTGACAGCTCACAGCTAACTTCTGGCAGTCAACATTTAGGTATAATACCTAAATTTTTACTGCCAGAAGTGACAGCTGCTAAACACATGTTTTTTCAGATCATATGGTTCGGCGTAGGAATACATGATATTGTCTGGGAACTTTTCAAAGCTTTTAGCTGTCAGCTGTGAGCTGTCAGTCAGCACCAAAGAAGCCATGGGACTACTGTATGTATAATAATGAAGACTCCCACAAATGAAGGGTAAAGGGGAAAAATAGAGAAAGTCCAATTTTAACTCCAATTTTGTTATTACTGCCATCTGTTAGACAATCATGAGGCAATTCTAGTGTACTTTATAGTAGGCCTCTGTCATATTTAAATATATTTAAATAAATGGGTTCGAGATATAAAAGTTCTCTTGGAAAATGTGTGTAATGTTTTCCCTTGTGACCCTCCTTATATCTTAGCACAAAATTAAGATTATGTATAACCTTAAGGGTTAATATAAATATAGTTTGAAACATTGATGAATGATTATTTATTATATAATATACGGAGGACAAGACTTAGCTTTGAGACACAAATGCGCGGTTTATAGCTTCATAATAAAAATACAATTGAGTCGGTAATTTGGAAAAGTATAACATTCCATAATTATGGTAAATTAAACTGAAATAGCCATTTTGTAGGGTTTTTATAAGCCATCTAATGAATGAAGAAAAGTACATATTTTGGTCTCGTATCATGCTTAAAATCGGCCTTGAAGTTTCGTCGAGTGGATTGTTAACCTTTTTTTACTCGACAGTGAGCTTGGGAAACTGATATTAATAACATTGGACCATTCATTTTCACTGTCGCTGCACGTGTGACGCGGTAGAAAGACGTGTTCAAACCTGGACTAAACTAATTAAATGTGAAATACTGAAAATAAGTCCTTTATTGGTTTTTGCAACACAAAAATAAATTGCAAGTAACACTATGATAACATAATGTTTCCAAAACCGTATAAATCCTATGTTTTGTTATTGTAAAGATAATACTCTTTAGGTAGAATACCGCCACCATACAAAATTATCAAGTAGAGGCTCATTATCAAATATTAAAGTTTATGAAAACATGAGAGCAGAGGACTAGATAACGTTACTGACCACACCTGTGGGGTCTTCATATTGCTGCTGCCAATTTTAAAAAGTAAAAATAATATATCAATTTAAAAAATTATTATTATTTTTAATTTTTGACTCACTATTAAATTTTTGACTCACTATTAAATATTTTTTTATACAACTGTTATTATTTGCTGATTTACCTGCTGTCATTAATAATTAATAAACAGTTGGTGGCCTGGTGTTCTAGGGGTAAGGTGTCGGACTTTTGTGCTTGTGTGCTGGTTCAATCCTCGGTCCCGGCACAGATTTATCTGATTGCCAAACCCTTCCTTCACCTCTGACAAGACATCTTGTGAATGTGGGGAATGCCAGGCCTCCACCGTGGTTCGGATTCCGCGTTAAACTTTAGGTCCTCTATTTCATCTCACAATAACCCTACCATTGCACATTAGCGTAAGTGAGTATAATCCGAACGGGTAGTAAGTCGCGGTGATAATAATAATAATAAACTAATGAGAATTTAACTTTGATATTTTGGGATTGAATACTTATTGACTAGCACTACAATTTCCTAGTGGTAAACTTTTCCATAAAACTTATGGTTTTGTCACTAAATGGTTTTTTTGTTTGTTTTACAGAGAATTAAGTAAACTGGAATGTTATGTTTTTTCAACTCACCGATTCAATTGATGAGGAAATTTCCTTTATTTGTTTGAAACATTAAAAGGTACTAATAAACTATGTATGTTAGAATTAAAAACTCCAAAATGTTAGAAATTATTGAAAGCTTTAAACACCGACAGTATAGTACGTTTTATTTAAGTCAGTAAAAAAATTTATATATTATAGGAAAATGAATTTTTAAAATCTGTGTTTAGTAAATAATGTATGTTTATATAAATGTTTTAAAAATATCATTCAAATCCTAACATTGATGTATTCGTAAAGTTTAGCGTGACATTATCTACCAGCACAAGACTTACAAACTAGCTCAATCCAAGACAAGACGAAATATAGCTAGTGGCAAGAGTTTGAATACGGTCAGATTTTAACTGGATTATTATAATTATAAAAACAGTTATAAAAGACTAGTTGAAGTACCCGACTTGGCTCAATAGAAATGTTTTTAGTTTAATGATTGTAAGTGGAAAGTAAATTTAAGTTTTAATATTACGGCTTAGATGTGCATAATATGTTCGTGCACAGGGGCTACTAATTTTTAAAATTTCAGACCTCTGTCTGCTGTAAATATCACTCAATGCTCACGACAGACAAAAAAACAAACAAACTCTTCATTATATTAATTTAGATAGATATTAAAAACAATTTTCATAAATGTTCACTTCAAGACAATCTGCAGCTGTCACTTTTAATAGATACTATCAACCCGCTTCGGTGACCACATGGTCTAAGGAGTCACTTTAATTATAGGCCTACATTAAACTGCTTATGACGGGTAGATTAAGGTTTACTGAGGTTTCTTCCTAAATGGTTTTAAACTCTCCCTTCACACAAATGCGGGTACTTTTCCTCTAAATTCAACCTTCCTAATCTCTAACACATTAGAGTGATTAGGATATAGGTGTACAACCCGAACGGGTAGTAAAACGCAGTGCTAAAAAAATATTAATATTAATACTATTTTATAAATATTGATAGTATGTTCAAATGTTATCAATGTTGGGCGCAAACAAAAAATATGTTTGTAGTTTCAAAAGATTTTCCCTACCAGAGTTGTACTATATTTGGGTATTGATACGAACTACCACACAAACACAAACGTTGCTCGACACCCCAGCTAGGTTCGAACCTTTAGATTTGCTGTCGGGATCTCGAACCACCAAGTCTCGATACCAAATAAAGCTCAAGTAACTCACCAGCTTGTACATGTTGAAGAGAATAGTTTGGTTCGACTCCGGTAGCTCCTAGAAGAGTGTGATGCAGTCTCCAACTAATACCTCCACTATTTATACCAGGACATCTTTCCCAAGACAACAAAAACACTGGCCATCTTGAGAAATGGGGGAAGAGGAGGGGAGAAAAAAACCTTTTCATCTCACTCCTACCCCCCCCCACCCCCTTTCCCATACTGACTCCCAAACAGGAAGTTGGCACATACTCCCAAACACAGACACATATGATCAAATTCTTCTTCTCACATACATGCGCGGAATAAGAGTGAAAACAAAATGTCGGTCAAACACGCGACCTAAAACTGGACCGACACTGAGCCTAAAGGAGCGTTTTATCGGAAATTTGTGATATAATTTGCGGTAAAATGTTTATACAACTTGATATCGTGCAGTAGTAAAACAGTGCTTTCACCTGGTTCTTGTGACATAACGCGGTCTTGACGTTCTCGGGTCAGTTTCCGGTCTGAACTGGATCCAGATCTGATTCCCAATTGTTCTGGCAAAATACTGTGTAATCGGAACGTTCATTTTCTTAACCTACTGCTTCCAAATATTCCTTTTGTTTGGAGATATCCTTGTACCGTGTCAAGGCCGAAAATTATAGCTACTAAAAGTACCTACTGTATATGCTCAAGTAATATTTGATGTTGATGAAATGTCATATTTTTGGGGGAAAGGGGGGAGGGGAGGTAAGAAGTGGAACACATCGTGTTCAATGCTTATGTGTACACAAATTTTATTTATGATCCACTGGCTGTGGTATTTTTTGTAGTTTTTTTTTATAATTCAGGGGTTATTAAATCATATTTTTGTGGTTTGCGTCATTCTTGGGTCATATTTAGGCATTTTAGTCATTTTTGAATAAGTTTTAAGAATATAAGTTGAATAATTATATTTGTTTAACTGTAATTAAATACTCAAACATTTTACTCTCTTGTCCTTTCGAAGAGGTATTGTGATCGTAAAAAAATATATATATATATATTCGGAACTAGATATTTTTATAAATGTTGAAGTTTCATTATCAACTGAAGCAGAAAAAGTTGTTTTTGCGATGTTGTAACGTAGCGAGTAGACCTGCATGAAGCGTTGCTCTGTTATTATTATTAGCACCGCGTCTTACTACCCGTTCGGGTTATACGCACTTACGCTAATGTGTAATGGTAAGGTGATTGTGAGATGAAATGAAGGACCTACAGTTTAACGTGGAATCCGAACCACGGTGGAGGCCTGGCATTCCCCACATTCACAAGATGTCTTGTCAGAGGTGTAGGAAGGGTTTGGTAATCAGATAAATCTGTGCCGGGACCGAGGATCGAACCCCGGCCGCCAGCACAGAAGTCTGACACCTTACCCCTAGACCGCCAGGTCACCCTATCGTTGCTCTGTTAAAGTTGTGTACTACATCGTGAATGGTGTGTTATTATTAACTTCGAGGATATTCTGTGTGTGTGTCTATTTACTGGTGAACTTTGATTATGTGGTATGTTGCTCTCCCCATGAGTGAAGGTCACTCAAATGTGCCGGGTTCGAAACCTGGACAACATGGAATGTCATCGAGCAAGCCGGACCGCAAATTGACAATTGTTTAGGTCACTATTGTTCTCAGTAAAATGTTGGATGATTATTTGGTTAGTTTGTGTAATGTAGTGAAGCCAAATAATATTCGTTATGCGTCTAACGTAGGTGATGGACGAGTGTGTGTGTGTTTGTTACAAATGAAGTTAGTATTATTAAAATGTTAGAAGATGGGGGAGTGTCCATAGACAATATTTTTGTCCCAATTCAAAGATTTGCTAAGTCGTCTACTAAACTAGTGCTGTTCAATGTCACACCAGATATTACAAATGGTTTATTGTTAGCGAACTTGTCCAGTTACGGGAATATTACGAGACAGATGAGGGAAATTAGAATCGGTTCCCGATTACCATAGTTTTCACATGTTTACTCGTTTAGACGTATTGTTTATATAATCCCTAACAGGGAAGACTTGCTTCTTTTACATATTAAGTTGACAATCCGATACCTTAGCTCAGTCGGTAACGTGTTTGTCTATTGAGCTAAGGGTCCCGGGTACCATTCCTGACATGAACAAAAATTGTACCCGCCTCGGTGGCGTAGTTGGCTAACGCGCTTGTCGTGTTGAGCTCGACTGCTGAGGACGGGGAGATCAAGGTTCGAATCTCGGTCGGGTGAACTGGGGGGCAGTTTTTCCTAAATGGTTTTCCACTCTCCTTCCACGCAAATGCGGGTTCACTTCCTCTAATTCAACCTTCTTAGTTCCTAAATCCATCAACGTAATTAGTACTTAAAGCGTATAACCCGAACGGGTAGTAAGACGCGGTGCTAAATATTATTAACAAAAATTGTATCATTGGTGAAATATGGGTTTACCCTTTCACAGTGATTAATTAACGGCCGGGGACTGGATGTTGTGCTTGTCCAAGTCTTAAGTTATTATATAAGTCATATGAAGCTACTACAGGCCTAGCAAGCCGGTATATGGCTTGAATAAATACTGACCCAGGCTGGAAACAGTAATGGCAGTAAAATAGAATTAATTTGACGATAGATAATACGCCATGGCGAGTATATTTGTTCACCGATGATGTTAATTGTTGTCGGTGCTCTCTTCCCGGGAAAGTAGTGAGGAACGGCACACAAGATGTGTCACCCACCGAGCGGTCAACTGAGCCTAAGCGACAACACTAACTTTAGTGATGTTACAGGCACAAGCAAAATGACGTGTGGTTGACTGAGGCCGTCCAATCAGTCAATGTGTCATCTGTTGATTACGTACCAACTGCTAGCATTCTCACTGTCCCTAAACATCACTCTCAGTCACTATCAGAGATACAACAGTAACATCATCATCATCATCATCATCAACAACTTAAAGGTGAGTTCACAGAAACTCTTTAATATTTTGGAAGTGTGTAAACTAATAGTTTACTGCAGTGGGCTAAAAAGTTATCCGATGAATAGAGTGACTGTTACGTGAATGAGGATAAAATTAGGTAGTATTTGATACCACCTTGTGGTGTCAGTTCTTTTGGTGGAAAAGGGCCAATTAATGTTCTAGAGGAGTAATCGAATACCAGTAAGAACAATGTAAATCATCAAGCCTTAGAACATAATGATTACTCTGATGATCATGGGTAAATTGTGTCAAAATTGCTTAGAGCTGACAGGCAGAAAAAATACAAATAAAAGATGCTTCGCGTAGTTGATGTACTTATCCAGATATTCAATTTTAAAGTTAAAGAAAACCCTTTTAATAAATAAACTATTTCAAGTTTAATAAAAAAAATATCTATTGGTTCTAAAACCACTGCTGTGGTAGCGTGTTATTTCACAACAAAATAATTATATAGAGCTAGGATGAATGTTGCAGTATTCGTTGTCTTACATTTGAAGACAACACTCAAATAAAAATATAATATTGAAACTAGTTAAAATGGTTTTAAAACTCATGTATTTAAGCATATTAAAATTACATTCACATTTATAAAACAAAAGTTCATAAAATTGACGTGTCAATATGCTAATATTTCCCCTAGATAAGCCTCTGTAATTTTATTACTTTATAAGAAGTAAAAACCACAAGCAGTTAAAAATTTGAAAGGTTTCATATTTAGTTTATTAGTCCTTAATTTAATAATCGGACATGATCACTACTTGAGTTTCATTTCCTTTCATCTATGCTGAGTTGTGTATCTGCCTTTTAGATGGGCTCGTACTAGAAATTATCTTCTTACTAAATTTATTTCAAATCAATTTTTAATGCGTATAAAAGTTGATGTTCATAATTTAAAATGAAAAATAAGATGGTTAAAACAATATTTCTAGTAGAAAATTTGAAAGAGAAAATGCTATTTTTATTTAAATGTGGTAAGTTTAGTTTAAAAAAATCTATTGCTATGATGATCAACACTGATTTTAAAGAGGTTAGCCAACATAATTAGTAACTGATTTTAGTTTTGTAGTTGAACTTATTAATACAATTTTTAAATATCTTCAAGTTCAAAACTAACCAATATTTAATCTAAATCTTAAAAATTTAATCCATTTGAAGTTATAATTTTAAAAAGGGACCATGTAAGATAGTGAAAATAAAGATCATTGAAATATCTACTGCTCTATTTAGCTGTTTTTATTTTCATTGCCTTGTCATAGCAATTCAACGTAAATCGAGACTAATTTTATTCGAAATAGATGAAAATATTGAATTAGTTTACAGTTCTAAAGTAATTTTAGAGCTCTATTATGTTAATAATGTAAAATGTTATATTAAATGTAACAATTTGTTAAGTTACCGATTGACTTACAAGTGAAACTGCCAATATGATCTAAATTAAATAGCCTATACTTACCATTGAGTTTTAAAAAGTGATTTGTAGGTAGATTAAGAGGAAACTAAAAAATGACGAGCCTACAAAACTTTCTATTTTGATCCTGAGCTTTAATGACGAGCTTGGCTTTAATCTCGAAATCCAAGAACTCGCGGAGCCCTAGTAACAGTGTATATATATATATTTTTTTTTAATGTACTCTCTTTTGTGGAGAGTCTATGCAACAGTGCATATTATTTAGTTTCACAAATTTTATGAGTTTTCTGTTATAGGTCTCTATTTTGAGATTAAAAAGAGAAAAGATCTATGCGGTGCACGTGCCATTTATTTTTTAAGGTACATTATTCAGACCTCGAAGATAATGTGGTCTCTCAACTTAGTGTTCTCTTTGCTTGTTTGGTTGTAAAATACACCTTCTTGGTGAGCAACTAAGCTGAACAGGGTTGCGTTGGGAGAAGGTAATTATCACTTCTGAAGCAGATATGTAAAAATCAATATTATATATAGAAGCAGGCACGTATTCAGTTGTTAAAGGCTTTCATTATATTTTAAAGTACGTGTATGATTTAGTCATCTGCAGTCATTACAAATTTTTTATTACATTTTCAGGCAAGTTTTTGTTGGTAATATCGAAGTATTTTTTTAGATTATTATTATTACTAGCACCACGTCTTATTACCCGTTCGAGCTATACGCACTTATGATAATGTGTAATGGTAGGGTGATTATGAGATGAAATGGAGGACCTACAGATTAACGAGGGATCCGAACCACGGTGGAGGCCTGGCATTCCCCACATTCACAACTTGTGATTAATACACGTCTTGTCAGAGGTAAAGGCAGGGTTTGGCAGTAAGATTTTTTTTTTTAGAATCCTTAAGTAATTTTTTTAGTCATCAAATTCCGGACCTTGATTATGATTGAAATAATGTCTGTGCGTAAAAATTGCAAACTTAATTATCTTATTTAACCATTCCTTCCTCTCCATTTTAAGAGGGTAATCCCGGTAAGCGATAAATCACCGCGAAAACGTCCAGCTCTAAAGCAATATTTTATTTCTCTAATGTAGGTGACCTGGTGGTCTAGGGGTAAGGTGTCAGACTTCTATGCTGGCGGCCGGGGTTCAATCCTAGGTCCCGGCACAGATTTATCTGATTACCAAACCCTTCCTTCACCTCTGGCAAGACATCTTGCGAATGTGGGGAATGCCAGGCCACCACCGTGGTTCGGATTCCACGTTAAACTGTAGGTCCTTCATTTCATCTCACAATCACCCTACCATAACACATTAGCGTAAGTGCGTATAACCCGAACGGGTAGTAAGACGCGGTGCTAATAATAATAATAATAATAATATTTCTCTAATGCTTTATTTCAAAATATAGTTCTCGCTAAAAATATAGTCGAAAGATTCAAACAGGGCTATCTTTTTCCTTAAAATCTCTATAAATTGAGTTTTATTAATAGAAATGTGGCATTAGCTCACTTTTAACGACTTTATAATCATATTTGTGGAGCTATGAGACTATAATTGATGAAAAAGGACTTTATATCTAGCTTTCCTCTAATATTGTTAATATTGTTCATATTCTAACAAATACAGTAATTTTTTTATCGGCAAATAACTGAAAATTCTAAGATATTTGAGAACTAGCAACAAGCTTTACGTGAGATAAGAAGTTTCGTAGTTTTCTTTCCCCTTTTCTTACTGACATAACAAAGGGTGGTTGTAGAGGAAGGGTGAAAGTGGTATAAGTTTAAACAGAATAGAAAAGTAGTTCCAGAAAAAGACACACACTATTGTATTTTAAACCAATTGGCCTGGCAGTGATTAATACTTTCTCGCTGACCAAGATAGCCCAATTTAAGGTGACACTTTTCCTAACGTATATTGCCGAGTCTTATTATTTTATTAGAGAACAAAAAAATAATTTAATAAATTCTGTGAATTACATGATCTCGTGGTAATTGCGCCTCAAAAAACACACCACATTGTGAAAGATTATGTCGTAATGTCATCCGAGACGGATTAGTAGTTAACAAAAAGTAGTTACTCAATTATCAAGCTTAATAAGGAAACACATACCTGATATGATCTTCTCTCCCAGGCACTTGGCGTTAATGACGGGCATTATTTCCACACGGTCGTTAGGTTAAGTGTGACTCGATACTACACGCGGTTAGGAGCATTTCACACCAGTGACAAGCTCACGGGTACTACACAGATAATTAATGGGGAGGGGAGTGGGTAACGGGGGACGCGAGGTATGGTTAGTATTTTTACACTTATCACTATTATTATTATTAGCACCGCGTCTTACTACCCGTTCGGGTTATACGCACTTACGCTAATATGTAATGGTAGGGTGATTGTGAGATGAAATGAAGGACCTACAGTTTAACGTGGAATCCGAACCACGGTGGAGGCCTGGCATTCCCCACATTCACAAGTTGTGATTAATACACGCCTTATTAGAGGTGAAGGAAGGGTTTGGCAATCAGATAAATATGTGCCGGGGCCGAGGGTTGAACCCCGGATCCCCACTACCCCTAGACCACCAGGTCACCAAGTATTAAATGTACATTCTTTATTACTTAGGGGTTAAGAGTAAGAAAAGGCGCAGGCCTTAACTTCACCTAAATAGAGACGATATTATTATTTATTATTAAGATACATATATGAACTAATTACTCTAATGTGCTAGGGATGAGGAAAGGTGGAATTCAGAGATAGTGTGTACGCATCTGCGTGGCGGGAGAGTGTGGAAATACCACCCTCAGCCCACCCGACTGATATCCGAAGCACGATATTCCCCGTCAGTATATTGTGAGAGGGACTCCTTAGACTTCTCGACCACCGAAGCGGGCTACTGAGTAAATTAAGCACATTTTCTAATCTTCACTCAAAAGTTTTCCGGTCAAATGCCGCAATGCTCATGACAAATACTCATTTGCTGTTGAGATATCACCATGTGTATAAAATTGAACTAAACGTATCTAATGAAACAATATTTAATTAATTTTGGCATAATGATGTATTATTTGTCATAAAAACGACAAGAGTCAAGAACCTTAATTGGCACGGCTTGCCACGCCCCCCCCCCTCTCCCCAACCCGTATTCCCCTTATCCAGGGTCTTAATTGGGACCGTAAATGTGAACTTTGAAGAGTAACTTAACGCAGTTAATTTGCATTTCCACATTTAAAGTTAGGTGTGTGATAACTTACTTGATCCTGACACAGTGAGGACAGGACTTTATGCACAGTACAGTCAGTCGCACTAGGTGGTGAGGGGGTTAGGTTCTTTTCTCCCAAACATTAATTTTGTCTTACTACCCATCCGTGCTATCCGTATATTCTAAAACTAACAGGACAGATAATGAAGTAGGTAGAATTTGAAGGAAATGTACCAGTATTTTTTGTAGAGGGCGAGTTGGTAAACTATCTATCACCTCAGTACATCTAGCCAGGATTCGAACCTTGATGTCTCCATCACCGGCAAGAACAGAAAATACGGGTGCCTTGTTCCGCGCGTCCACCGGTGCAAGTGACGTAAAACTGGGAGTTTGGCTTACCACGCAACGCGTGTTGTTTTCAAGATTTCTCCACATATCGCCGTTAGACACACGCTAGCGAGTTCCCCCATTAGATTCGTGTCGCCTTTGACTCTCTCTCTCTCTCTCCTATGAGAGTTACGTCAGCTCTTCTCTCTCATTGGATGGTGACCTCTCTTTATATCAATAAGATTACGACAAATTATCATCTAAAAAGAGCGTGGAGATTCATATAGTATTACTACTAGGGGTATTTAACGTGCACTTTCTAAATCGACTGGTATCAACACACGACTCATGAACTAATTTAAATCTGTAACAGACACAACACTCAGCCCTCTGATCGTTAACTCATCACCGTGAAAGAGGAAACCCACATTCCAGTAATGATAAAACTTTTGGCTATTCCGGTAATCGAACTTGGGACCTTTAGCTCAGTAAGCAGACACATCGCCGACTGAAATAAGGTGTCAATCCTTCCACGCAAATGCGGGTAGCTTAACTCTGAAAGGCTTCCTTCCTCAGCCCTACCCCATTATAATAATTATCATAAATGCGTATAACCTGAGCAGCTAGTAAGACACAGTGATAAACAAATATATATATATATATATTAAAATACCCTTTTTTATGATTATTTTTATTAGCACCACGTCTTATTAACCGTTTGGGCTGTACATTTATATACTAATTACGCTAATTGGGTAGGTATAAGGAAGGTTGAGTTGTGGGACTTGTACCCCCATTTGCGTGGAGAGAGAGCGGGAAACCATTTAAGGAAAAATCACCCTCAGTACATGACCGGGATCGAACCACAATCTCTACGTCATCGGTAGTATAGTCCATTGCAGAAATAGCACCCTAGACCATTTGGCCACTGAAGCAGGTCTATGAAAATTGAACTGTATATCCAGCCGGTATCCTAAACAAACTTCTACATAACCGGAAAACTAGTACAGATGAGCTTGACGTCCAAGCCGCGTGCTCACTGATTCGTATTGACAATAATAATTTTTTAAAAAACATTCTGCACGTTCCTTTGTAGACATTAAAGAAATCATTTAAATCAATTAATTACGAAACCGGCCAAAATTAGCCAATCACCGTGGTCTAAGACCACGCGTCCACATTAGTGGCGTGAATAATATTGAAATTCGAATCGTGTCCCATAGAGCGCCATTTTCGGTCCACCCGCGCAGTTTGGGTGTTCCACTTTGGGTTGCATCACACATGTCCCAGTGGTCATAACGGATACCGGTTACGTTATGGTCGCCATGTTGCATCAAAGAAGATGATGATGATGATGATGTTGACCGGTAAGAAAGTGGCGGTCAGTGGAACTTTCGTGACAAGAATGGGAAGCAGGGCAAGCAGGTCTTTTGGCGAGGAGTGGAAGTACTGACTGCGCGGGATATCTTGGGCTCTACTCTATTTGAATAAACAGGTAGGTTACTTTTCTTGTTAAATTATTCAGAGTTAAAGAAATGTCCAGCTTTCTCACTTTACTTAAGCCGTGGTCACACTAGACTGGTTTACCAGCAGCGTAGTGTGAAATAAAATCAGCGGCAGTTTCCGCCAGCCGGCGAGTGTTTTGTCAGCGGCTGGGGAAGTTGGACATGTTCAACTTTTACCAGTCACCATCCGGTCACGTGACTTAATCATTGCTGCTATAGTGTCCCAAGAATAAGTCTGAACCCTCCAGAAGTGCACCAACGGCCGGGATATAGCCACGTTATTGGTAGATATATTATATTGTTGTAGTGTTTGCAATGGTTGAAATAAAGTGGTCTGGAAAGGAGGTGATTAATTTTTCTTTTCAAAGTAGGTGTTAATTGAGCCACTTTTTTTTTGTATGATTATCCTAAAACTTTGAATACTCATATTTTTAAGGGGCTGATTTTGAATTTTCCATCCATTTTTTTTACATAAGATGCTAGGACTAGCCCCCTGCATGCTTCACATGCGAGTACAACCTAACCAATGATGATATTTAAGGCACTTATTTGAGGACTATGCTAAGATCAAATTCTACAGCTCAAGGAGTTTACTAGTCTCTTCTTTTATAAAAATATATATTTATTTTTATGTCTCAGGTAAATGCCCAATTTTTAAGTCAAAAGGACTAAAAAACAATCAAAAAGAAAACAAAATAGATTATTCATTTTTTAATAAGACACGTGAACAATGATGACAAAAAAATCCCAACAGATTTCTCTGTTGTAGCGTTCCCATTTTTATGCAAAGCTACCTCACTCCTATCCTTAACAACCGTCTTAAATACTCGTGCCACGTGGACCAAAGAACGACATTTTGTACACAAGTGAGCACCAACCTGACGATACAGTCTCTAGCAGCAGTCTCTGGTAGCAGCGAGATGTGAACCATTGACCAGCCACTGCTTGTTGTTGCTGCTACCAGCCTAGTGTGACCACGGCTTTACTCTTTGTTATAAATATCGTGAGCTTTTTAAAACCTCATTCTAATTTACAAAGCTTTAACCTTTTTATGAAATATTTTAGGAATTAAAAAATAAAGAAAATTACAGTTTTCTTTTAACTAAAGCTACTAAATAAGTAGGATATTTTCAACTCTTATAAAACATATTAATAAAATATGTTAAGATGGTCTTGCGACAAGTATTACTGTACTTGCATTTCGTCTTGAGCCGCGGTGTAACTTTATATGGGATTCAACTTAAACTGTTAGTGCGGGATATCTTGAACCTAAATGTATGTCGCCTTTGAATTTAAAGATGGATTTTTCAGCCTCACAATAATGTATCTTTATTGAGTTGTTGCCAGGTCTATGTCCGCTTGATGTGACTGTGTTAATAAGCTGTTCTCTCCACTATCTGTATCCATTTGACCAACCACGCCCACAATAATTGGGTGAGCGAATGTGTGAATGTTGACTTTGTAACGTCAAATTTAATACTTGGGGACTGAGTTTACTAGTACAGTCCCGTCAAGCAGAACTAGGTCTAGAAATAACCCAAGAGATTCCCCTGATAAGCCTGTTTCTGGAAAGTTTAAATAAAGTGATAACTAGGTCCCGGGATTTGATGCCTAAAAATCATCAAGAAATTCACTATAAAATTACTTCTTGAACTATAAATTCTAAGAAATTACTTCAAATTTTTATAAGATGACTTAGAAATATTAATAAAATTATGAATAATCAAACATGGGCTTTACAAATGGAATATAAAACATATAAATACAACTAAAAGCCTTTAGCTATTAAACTATTGCATTCTACTAAATATGTTATTGATTTAAGAATATGTTGTTGACCTCGGTGGTCTTTAGTTAAAGTGCTTGCCTTAAGGCCCCGATGTTCATAGATTCAAACCCAACCAGGGTCGTAAGATTTTTCTTGAGAGATAAAAATACATAGCACAATCCCATCGAAGGGGAAGTAAAGCCGTAGTTCCCATTTCAACTATGACATGTAAAAGAACTTCAGGAGGTGTGTGATACCTTTCCTGGCAAAAGTGTTAGGTCCTTTAGCTCTCGCTCATATACATTCTCGTGTTCTAATATAATCAGTCGGTTCAGAAAGTGCATGTTAAATACCTCAAATAAATAAACAATATCTGAATGACAAGTAATAGCTAGCTACCCCTCCCAACGCAACCCTCTCCATGTTGGTTGCAGTTTCAATAGGAATATGTTTTTATGACCAAACAAGCAAAGAGGATACAAAATTCATCGCCAAATTATCTTCTCATCCCGAATATCGATAGTATTTAAAATTACACCTTATTTTACTTAAATGCCCAAAAAATGTGGAAAGCCAATGAAAGATGACCTCAAAGTTCAAAATGACAAAAGATGATCTATAAAAAACGTTTCGACATCCAAGGGATCATGAACAAAGTTTATGTTCACATGGGCATTTTATGTAATGTACCAATAAAAAAAAAAGACATCGTCAAAATATAGGCCCTGGTTATGAACATAAAAGCCGCTGTCACAGATAATATAGTTTCTTTTTAAGGTGGATGTAAAAAAGTCGAGAAAAGTCAAGTGTTTTTGGAGTTTTGTTATCAAAACATTTCTTTGGCCAAAATAATTAAAATATTGCTTCAATACAAACATAAGAGTTTAATTTTCTTCCCACGGTGACCTCAACATTTCTTGAATATCAGTCAAGGTGTCCTGGAATTTAATAACAAATTTTTATCTTGGTTAAAAAAGTTTTATCATATAATTTTGCTATGTTCATAACAGATATTCAGCAACTGTTGATGTCACAGTGTCCAGAAAATTAAATTCTTATGTTTGTATTGAAGTAATATTTTTATTTATTTTGACTACAAATATTTTGCTATTTAAACTAAAAAACAAAAAAAACTGCTCTTTTCTCTTATCCCGTGCATCCCCACCTTAAATCTTTTACATCAGAATAAAATCTAAAGCATAGGTTACACAAACAATATTGAATCTAACAATACATTAGAATGAAATGTAAAAGATTCTTGTTTGTACAGTTTTGTGGCAATCTTAAAATTTCAGAGTTTTACGTGGATTTCATGACCTGATAAAATTAAATATGTACGTGCAAGAACACCTTATTTTTCTTGGACCAGATGGTTGGTGGACGAGGTAGAGTGGTATTTAGATGCCAACAGTCTATATAAGACATAAATATAGTTGTTATTCTTCGTGAGATGTCTTATAACCCACTGGCATGCCAAAACATCTTTGCACGCTATCGCAAAATATACTCGGAATCCAGTTTGGTCGATGGATCTCACCCAGATTTCTCCTGAACTTTCAAGTGAGTGTTCTTTGTTAGGTTAATGTCGCCTGAGCTCCGTCGAGAGAGTGTCGACGATTATATAACTTTATATAAATGAGAAATTAGCAATTCAACAACGTTAAAATAATTTTAAAAATATTTCACTGATTTTAATTTCGCGGTTGTCAAATGAAGAATGTGGAAACCCTTACTTTATCTAGTTCGAGTACAATAATAGTCTATCTAATATCCCGGCCAATAGTTTATATAATATCCCAGCTAATAGTTTATCTAATATCCCGGCTATTATTGTATCTTATATCCGGTGTAATCATTTATCTAATATCCCGGCTAATTGTTTACCTAATGTCCAGGCTAATAGTTTATATAAACTAGTTAAATTATTAGCCGGGATATTAGATACACGATTACACCGGATATTAGATAAACAATTAGCTGGGACATTAGATAAACTATTAGCTGGGATATTAGATAATGTCTCAGATAATTGTTTATCTAATATCCCGGTTAATAGTTTATCTAATTTCCCGTGTAATCGTGTATCTAATATCCCGGCTATTATTTTATCTTATACCTGGTGTAGTCGTGTATCTAATATCCCGGCTAGTTGTTTATCTAATGTCCCGGCTAATAGTTTACCTAATGTCCCGGCTAGTTGTTTATCTAATGTCCCAGCTAATTGTTTATCTAATATCCCACCTAATAGTTTATCTAATTTCCCGTGTAATCGTGTATCTAATATCCCGGCTATTATTTTATCTTATAACTGGTGTAGTCGTGTATCTAATATCCCGGCTTGTTGTTTATCTAATGTCCCGGCTAGTCATTTATCTAATGTCCCGGCTAATCGTTTATCTAATATTCCGGCTAATAATTTATCTAATATCACCATTAATCATGTGTCTAGTATCCCGGGTAATCGTGTATCTAGGGTACCGGTTAGTCGGTTCTTGAGACGGGCTCTGGTGTATTCACTGGTGTAGTGTCTAGGATAATTATAAATACGTTTAATAGCAAGGAGTTAATGTATCTATTTATTGACACATTATTTCTAGATTAAGTTTAGGTCCAGTAATTTTCGTGTAGACCATTGAAACCTGCGTGATCTAAATCACGGTATAAACTTTCTTGGCACGCGTTAAAGTCTCCAAGTTTAAATTATAATTTATATCAGGCGTTAGCTTGTTAACCAGGGGTATCCATACATCTTGGGGATATGACAACCAAATAATGGGGTATGGGACATGATCTCTGAACAGTAAAGATCTCACTAGCTTGTGTATTTGTGATCTGCCGTCTTTATATAAGTATGATAAAACCTACTTATTTTATTGGCATGCGCCTCAATCGATTCAGTGGCTGAACGGTCTAAGAGTCACTCTCGTGTTAGACTGGCTTGCTAAAGATGGGGGGGGGGGATCAGGGTTCGAATCCTGGTTGGGCTTACTAAGGGTGGTATTTCCTAAATGGTTTCCCACTCTCCTTCCACGTAAATGCAGGAAGATTACCTCTAATATTCTTCCTTCCCCATCCATACCCCATTAGAGTGGTTATATATTCGTATAACCAGAACCGGTAGTAATACGTGGTGATACAAAAAAAGGTGTTCCTAGGCGTAGATATTTAAAGTAAAACAAAGCTATTGTCATCGTTTGAGGTCACACTGGCACCTAATAAGACTTGTGATGATGATAATGATGATGATAATGATTATGATGATTATGGTGATGATAGTAATGATGATAATGATGATGATAGTGATGATTATAATGATAATGATTATGATGATTATGGTGATGATTATGATTATGGTGATGATAGTAATGATGATAGTGATGATGATAATGATTATGATGTTGGTGATGATGCTATGATGATAATGACAATGACTATGATGGTGATGATGATGGTGTTGGTGATGATGGCAATGATGATGATAGTAATGACGATTTCGGGATTCTGGCGAATGAGAACATTATTTGGCAATCAATTGGGGGTCCGTAAGCGCAAAAGATTTAAGGCCCCCTGGTTTAGATTGTATTTTCTCCAACAATGGATATGTTGAGGTTTAAACTGTAGTCGTTTAAGGTAGGATTTTTCTAGGAAGAGCGTTCTGAAAGGACCTTTCCTCTTTCGGAATATTACCATATAAAAGGATTATTGTAGCAATAAATGCCTTTCAGACTGTCATTCCTTTCAAAATTAGTGTATATGGTTAATATGCAATCATTGAAATATATAGGTTCCGAACCACTAAAATATATATGACACTCTACATTTTATTTATAAGGTATCCTGTCTTTCGACAGGTTCACTGCCTTGTTCAAATTAAGTCCTACAGCTTATCCTATCAGTAGATTCCTTTTTAAAATGTACTTAATAATATTTCCTTGTATGACGTCATTGATCAGTTGCATTTGTAGTCTTTCTGCTCCCCCTTCTCCCTTACCACCATGCCTTCTATGACGTCACTCAATGATATATTTATTTAGATAAAGTGACCCATCAGGACTAAGAATGTTTTCAATTTCTCTTGAACCCTTCGGAGAGAGAAGTATTGTGATCGTCACAAAAATCTCGCTAAATATTTTGATAAATGTCAACGTTCCATAACCCCCTAAAACAGAAAAAATGTTTTCGCAATGTTGTTTTTTTGTGTGTCTGTATCTCAGACTAGAGCCGTAAACCATTTTACCAATCAGGGTACAAATTGATACCTTGAGTTTTCATCAGGTTCCCAAAGAGTTGTTGGAATTAGCCATCCGACCCTAAAATTAAAGGTAGCTTACTTGAGGGACAAAAAATAAAATATTAATTTTATCGAAGTCTGCTTTAACGATTTTGATTAAACTTTGTAACTAGGCACCGATTAAAATTCTAAACAAAATGAAAGCTCTCATTTTCCCGCTAAGGCTACTTAACAGAAATTCTCAATTTTAATCTCAATTCCTCAACCATTTGAGATACGAACTAACTTTTCATTGTAAAAAATAAATCAATATTTTAATTGAAATATATTTTTATCAAACCAATAGTTTGAGCTATAACCAAATATATTTATTTATGGATGTCTTTGAAATGTGAAATTGATTGTAATGCTCTTTGATGGACAAAGATGTACCTCTCTTATTAATGTTTCTACAACGGTATTTAGTATTTTATGTATGTTCTTTGGTGGAATGTTTCTGTAATAGGTGGAGTGATTCTGTAATAATGTATATTATTTCGATTCAAAAATCTTCCGAGTTTTAAGTAGATGTCTCTATTTTAATATAAAAGAGAGAGAGAGAGAGAGAGCTTGTGCGATGTACCTTACATTTATTCCCCTTAGTATTTTCCCATCATCTCTCCACGAAAATCAAGGTGCAGTTGTTTTACATTCTACCTTCCTCATTCTTAGACTGTTATTGCAAATGTGCGCCCTAACGGATGCACACATAAAAACCCAGCAAAATGGAAATGTAGCAGACAAAACAAAAGAAGATATTTAAATTATATACTGCTACAGAAACATTGAGAAAACAGGAACATCTTTTAAGTTTGTCAAAGAGCATAAAAATCTATTTCTTATTTCAAAGATTTCCATAAAACATATATATATATACCTATTACTCAAGAACCTTTATTTAAAAATATATATTTTAATAAAATAGTTTTAATAGGTATATATATATATATATATATACCTATTACTCAAGAACCTTTATTTAAAAATATATATTTTAATAAAATAGTTTTATTTATAATAATACTACTACTTTACAACGATAATTTATTTAATATCGCGAATAGTTGAAAAGATAAGACCCAAATTTGATATTTCCATTTATTAAAAAATACCCTAAAGGTCAATTTCACGGTAAAATGAGAGCTGCCATTTTGTTTATAATATTTAACAGTGCCTAGATACAATTTATATTTATCACCGCATCTTACTACCTGTTCAGGTTATACGCATATATGATATTACTTTAATTGGATAGGTATGAGGAAGGAAGCATTTCGGTGACCTGGTGGTCCAGGGGTAAGGTGTCGGACTTCTGTGCTGGGGGTCCGGGGTTCAATCCTCGGTCCCGGCACATATTTATCTGATTACCAAACCCTTCCTTCACCTCTGACAAGACATCTTGTGAATGTGGGGAATTCCAGGCCTCCACAGTGGTTCGGATCCCACGTTAAACTGTAGGTCCTCCATTTCATCTCACAATCACCCTACCATCGCACATTAGTGTAAGTGCGTAAAACCCGAACGGGTAGTAAGACGCAGTGCAAATAATAATAATAAAGAAGCATTTTAGAGATATTTCACCCACATTTGCGTGGAAGGAGAATGGAAAACCACTTAGGTAGAACCACCTTCAGTAGACCAGGACGGGGTGTGAGCCCCAATCTCTCCACCATCAGCAGGCCAGTCTGAAATGAGAGTGACGACTTAAACCATTCATTCACCTAACCGGGTCAAAATTTAATTAAAATCGTTAGAGCAAATTCCTAAAAAATCGAAATTATTTCTTTTTTTGGTTTTCAGTAAGCTACCCTTAATTTTATGGTTATATTTATAATTCTAAAAATTCTTCCGGGGAACCCTTTGACAACCCTAGATACCAACTTTTAGCCTGATCGGTAAAATAGTTTAGGCTCTAGTTGGAGGTACAGACTGACAGACAGACAGACATACAGACATACGGCATCATTAAAACCAATTTTTCGATTTTAGGGGTTAAGAAACTTCAACATTAATCAAAATCTTGAGCGCAATTTTTTTTTATGATCACAATGCTCCTCTCTTCAGGGGGTCGAGAGAAGGTATAAATACTGTTTTAAGGAATTTCTTTGAATACTAATATACATGCAGGTGATGTTTAATCACATTTATAATTATACATGTAAGTAAACTAATTGATTTAGTAAGGGATTTTCGTAGATATTTGTCGAGGATATGATTGTATATTTTGTTATATTGAGAACGCTTTTTGTTCTGATGTCGAAGGTATTTTCTTTAATCACCGTTTCTTAATAGTTGTTTTGATCGGGGTTGGTAAAAAATTGGGTACCGTCTGCCAAAATCATGTCAAATTGGGTCCCGGTTTGAAAAAAAAAATACGTAAAATGGTTCCCGTCTTCTATTAGCTTATCAGCTTATCAGCTTATTAGCTGGGCTGGTCTAAGGCAAGGCAAAAGTTTTGTGTGTGCAAAACTTACATTTTGTGCCTCCATCTCAAAAAACTGTGTAGAATACTATTTATGGCCATTTTAAATCTTGAACCTATGTATACATATTTTTAGTGGCGAGACTTAATTTTTTTTTAAATAACTAAAAATACTACTGTAATTTATAATAGTCAGACGATGACGTCATTGTGTTTTCGTCCATAACATCATTTATTATTATTATTATTATTATTATTATTATTATTATTATTATTATTATTATTATTATTAGCACCACGTCTTACTACCCGTTCGGGTTATACGCACTTACACTAATGTGTAATGGTAAGGTGATTGTGAGATGAAATGGAGGACCTACAGTTTAACGTGGAATCCGAACCACGGTGGAGGCCTGGCATTCCCAACATTATTATTTTTTTTTAACTTGAAAAAATTTGTTAGCTCTTTCTTATTGTTTTCTACTATAAAGTGAGGTATGCAGTATATAAATATACAGTGCGGTATAAAGTATACTACACTTTCAAGAACCACAAAAACGTGAATTTTCATAAATATCTTAAAGATTCCTTAATTATATTTATATTTTCCCAGATAAAAACGAAAAATATTTATTTTTGGGCCATCTTGACGTCCCCCAGAATTTTTTTATGTATGCGGTTGCACATGTCACACACGCCTTAGACCAGCCCTGCTTTTTAGTGTTACAAAGGAGACACTACGTGGAGGTTGAATTGAAGATTGAATTCCATCCTTCAGACGTTTGTGATATCTAAACTTATAAACATGAAATATAAACATCGTCTTATTCTTTTGAATTGTCATACCTTCCGTTGTACCGACCTGCTCTGCACTGTGTACTGAGCTCTGAAGCTATGTAGGCCAATAGCGTGAAAAACATCCTGCTTTGCACTGTTTAACTGCAACTGCGCAAATAAGACAGCACTATACAATTTGAAACAATTATTGTCGTAGATAATGCTTAAATTGAGCAAGTATAGTAATACTTTTCAAACTACAGCCAGGTATAACACACGGACTCATTTTACCTATCCGTTTCAAAATATTGGGACCCATTCTACGTATCCACTTCAAAGTATTGGGACCCATTTTACGTATCCACTTCAAAGTAGTGGGACTCATTTTACGTATCCATTTCAAAATATTGGGACCCATTTTACATATCCATTTCAAAATATTGGGACCCATTTTACGTATCCATTTCAAAATATTGGGACCCATTTTACGTATCCACTTCAAAGAAATGGTACCCATTTTACGTATCCACTTCAAATTAGTGGGACCCATTTTACGTATCCCCTTCAAAGTAGTGGGACTCATTTTACGTATCCATTTCAAAATATTGGGACCCATTTTACATATCCATTTCAAAATATTGGGACCCATTTTACGTATCCATTTCAAAATATTGGGACCCATTTTACGTATCCACTTCAAATTAGTGGGACCCATTTTACGTATCCCCTTCAAAGTAGTGGGACCCAATTTACGTATCTATTTCAAAATATTGGGACCCATTTTACGTATTGGTGAAAGGAGGTACAACTCTTGGGACCCAATTTACGTAGCCCCGTTCAGATTATACGCACATGTACAAATTACGCCAAAGAGCTAGGGATCAGGAAGGTTGAATTTAAGGGAAGTGTACGCACATTTGCGGTAAGGGAGAGTGGAAAAATATTTAGGATAAAACCTTAGTAAACACGACTGGAATTAAAACCCCAATATTCCCGTCATCGGCGGTCCAGTCTCTTACTAAAGTGTCGACTTAGACAATGCGGCCACCGAGGTAGGTTTTTGTTTCCTGATCCATTGTTTAAAAATATGCTTTAATAATTAACATTTAAGTTAGTATTTTGAAAGCTAATAATAATTTAATGAATGGTCCATTGACCCTGACATTGACATTACCAGGATACCTAATACTTCAAATAAAATACTGACATGAATATTAAAAGACCTAACGAGCCCTACAAGTTATTAGTTTTTAAAATATTGTTTAAGATTTCACTTTGTGAAGAGGAAATTGTTTTTTCCATTTGGTCATTAATTGATAACTAACGCACTCTCTTCTTTCTGACATCTTCTTTAATTAAAAGTTTTTTTTTCCTTTTGATAATTATCTTTTGACTTTCCATTGAGACGAGGTGTTCTGTTAGTAACACGCCGAGGGCATTCATCCCATAAGTAAAGTTTAAATTGCCTTAAAAAAATGTCAATAGGTAAATGTGAAAGAGACATCTTACGTTGGTTTGGGCATGCTTATAGGATGGGTGTGGATCGAGTGAGCAAGCAAATATATGTGAAGGTAAAGTGTTGATCAAAAGGAAGGAGTATGGCATGTTAGACGTGGCTAAATGTTGTAGACGAATCTGTGAAATAAAAAGAATTATTTAGAGTTTTAAGAATAAAACAAAGAAAGAAAGAAAGAAAGGAATAAAAGAGCATGTATGACTCGGTGTGTGGATCTTGTTGAAGCGAAGGGAGTATGCAAGGATAGAGAAGTGTGGAGAACGTTAGTGAGGATGGACTAGGTACAGAATTGTTTTTTGAGCTATATCCACAGTTTATTGCCTACCCTCTAAGGGAACGACGTGATTAGATATGTATGTAAAATAAATTTGAAGGATGTAAAAATGCAAAGCTCCAAAACCACAAATCGATCAGAAATAAACCTTAATTATCAGGGTCAGGGTCATTTAACTGAGGGCTATTTAACCTTTTTTGTTCATTTCATACCTCTAGATATATTCCTTATCCCAAAATTTTTTGGTGGACAATACAAGTTGTATATACGCATTCTATAATCTACATATAGAATAAATAAAACAAATTACAACCCATATAATGAATTAAATTATAAGTTTTAAATAGGAAATATATATATATATATATATCACCTACATATATAAATATCCCATATATATATATATCCCCTACATAAATATATCCCCTACATAAATATATTCCATATATATATCCCCTACATATATATATATATACCCTACATATATATCCCATATATATATATATATATCCCATATATATATATATCCCATATATATATATATATAAATCCCATATATATATATCCCATATATATATATATATATATATATATCCCCTGCGTATATTTTAACCCGGGGGTACGCGTACCTCAGGTTGTATACCACTGATCTACATTATCATTGTGGTAAGTTAAGCAAGTTAATAAACAGGATTGGGCCGAAACAATCAAACGATTAGTAACTTGAAAATAACACTTTAATTAAAAAGTAAATATTCCCTAGCTAAATAAAAGTATAAACTACATACTAAACTTGAAGATGATGTCACTTAGATGAGCTCCACCGGACGACAGGTAAACCTCAGCATAGATCGTCTAAATTGTTTCTGCCCCATCCTGTATTTTTAATATAGGCCTATGATAAATCAAATATATTTTTTAAATTTCACAGTTATTGATAAAATTGGTTTAGTTTTTTAATCTAAAGTCGACTAATTAATTTAACTTAGTCTAAAAATTAGGCGATTAAATACGCCTCGGTGGCCACATGGACTTAGGCATCATTCTCATAACAAACTGGACTGCCAATGATAGGGACATGAAGGTTTGAGTCTCAGTACTGAAAAAAGACTTTTCCTAAATTGTTTCCCACTCTCCCTCCACGAAAATGTGTCTACATTTCCTATAAATTATTCCTTGTTCATCCATAACAAATTATCGTGATTAGTTTATATGCGTATGAACCGTAATGGGTCCCAAGGTGGCCAAAAACAAAACAAAAAACTAATAAGACAAAAATAATATTAATATATTTACATTGAAAGTTTATAAATACAAGTGAAATATAGTTAACTATATTTATTTAATTGTGGTATTTTTCATGCCCTTTATGAACTGACGAGTTGTCTCAAACACACGACTCACAAACTAACTTAATTCTAGAAACGACACAACATCCGGCGCCATCGTTAAATAATATAACCCGCCTCGGTGGCGTAGTTGGCTAACGCTCTTGTCGTGTTAAGCTCGACTGCTGAGGACGGTGAGATCGAGGTTCGAATCTCGGTCGGGTGAACTGGGGGTGGTTTTTCCTAAATGGAATTCCTAATCCATTAGCGTAATTAGTACTTAAAGCGTATAACCCGAACGGATAGTAAGACGTGGTGCTAAATATTATTATTATTATTATTGATAAATAATAATCACTGTGAAAGTAGAAGGACCATTTCACTAACGATAAACAATTTGCACTGCCGGAGATTGAATCGAGGACTTTATATCTAGTTGAAAAATATGTTACTGACTGATTTAAGGTTCCGGAATAGTTTGTTTGGAAATGATATAAAAAATAGTAAGCCTTTTGGAATCCTAGATTTTCAATTTTAGATCGAATTCGAATCGTTTCTTACTAAATTGAATCGAATCAGAATAATTTCTTACTAAATTTAATTGAAACAGAATAATTTTCTACTAAATCAAATCGATTACGAATAATTTCTTACTAAACCAAATCGAATCAAAATAATTTCTTATTAAATTGAATCTGAATCATTTATTACTAAATCGATTCAAATATGAATTATCTCTTATTAGATAAAATCAAAACAGAAAAAATTCCTACTAAATTGAATAGAATCCACATCATTCCTTACTGAATTGAATCAAACCTAATTAAAATAGTTTTGTTTCGATTCCAAAATGAAATGATAGATTAAATAATGTATATACAGTATAGTATTTGGCTAATTATACGTTGGTTAATTCGAAAAATTGGACGATTCAAGCTCACCATTATTCCCCATTAAATTTCTATTTAAATCAATAGTGAAAAAATAACATTTATTGTGAATATTGAAAATAAATATTTGGATAATTCAAAGCCTATACATTTTTAATTTTTCGAGTCTATACTAATTTAAAACCTAAAATAATGACCTTTATCAAACCACCCCATATGGCTAGAATGTTAGATTAAATTGGAGTTAGTGGTGGTCTAGGGGTAAGGTGTCAGACTTCTATGCTGGCGGCCGGGGTTCAATCCTCGGTCCCGGCAAAGATTTATCTGAATACCAAACCCTTCCTTCACCTCTGACAAGACATCTTGTGAATGTGAGGAATGCCAGGTCTCCACCATGGTTCGGATTCCACGTTAAACTGTAGGTCCTTCATTTCATCTCACAATCACCCTACCATTACACATTAGCGTAAGTGCGTATAACCCGAACGGGTAGTAAGACGCGGTGCTAATAATAATAATAATAATAATAATAATAATAATAAGTTGGAGTTTTCCTATTGACACATAGTAAAAGAGAAAGCGGGGAGTTATGCACCAACGTCGAGCAGGTTGCCTAATATAGGGGATGTGTTGGCTCTGCTTTTACAATCATGATTAAGTTTGCATTTTTCGTTTTCGAAATTTTATATTTTTTGCTTGAATTTTTCTTGTTTTTTTTTAATGTATATATTCACTGTGCATGTTTATTTTATATAGTGTATATTAAGGTGTGGTATTACCTGTATTATATTCTGAGGTTATTGATTTATTGTTTAGATTACCAGTTGTCTTAGATAATCATGAAAATGGTTAATTCTAATTTTGGATATTTTGAATTCTTACAGATATTTTTTGGACTTCGAATTATTATTTTTTCAGTATAAATATATATATATGTATAAATATATATTTGTGTGTGTGTTTAAATTGAGTCAAATTAAAATATAGGTTAATAAATCGTGTACAAATAATAGATAGATTTTAAATATCACGATATTTGAAATACTATGAGTTATTCTCAAGTGAAATATTAGAATTATTTGCTAACGTTTTTAAAAAAGTTAAATTATTCAAAATTTTACTTTAAGATTTCAATTTGAATTAAATTCCATCGAATTGGAATCTGGGATCTGATGATATTTTAAGTACAATAAGAATATTTAAAATAAAAAAAATTATAGAAATTTCGAATCGAATAAAGAATCGTAACAAAATTCAGATTTTTAGTTTCAAAATTTAAAAGCTTCAATCAGGTTTAATAAGTAGAAGGTATTGGTGAAGTAAAGGTGAGGCGTCTAACATAAAACAACATTTTAAGGGGATTAAAATTGTTTATTGTCCATCATTGATATTGTATCGTTGAAGGATTAAAAGGAAATTTTCTAGAAGGAGTTTCGTCAGAGTCGATAGGAGACGGGGGTGGCGTCTCTACCAGATGGGGTGACCAGCAGCGTAGCTAGCCACGGCGTGACCACCGTAGGCGCTCCTCACGAGACCGGGACCGGCGATGACTGCGGGGGAGGCGTATGCGCTTCCCACAAGCCCGGGGGCGGCGATAACAGCGGGGGAAGCGAGAGCGAGAGGGGCGGCGGAAATGATGGGGGCGGTCCTCACGACAGCGGGAGCGGCCAACAAGGGGCTGGCGCCGTAGGTGGCGATGGCGGGTCCTCCCAGATAGCCGGGGGCGGCGGTGGCGACGGCCAGGAAGGCGGCGAGGGCGACCTTTACAGAAAATAAAACAAGAAGATTGTTAAAAAAAAGTTTTCATTCTTGACCTTAAATAACATTTGACGAATGAGTCAATTTTAGTTTATTTTTCTAGACCGGATATTTGTTTGTAAGTCGAGTTAATTAAAAATGATTCATAATTTAAAAGTTGTTATTTATAAAATATATATTAGATTTAATCTACCAATTAATTCTTAAAATCAAATAGTGAAAATTGATGTTGATTGGAAATGACAGTAGTAAATAAATAATTAATTAATATAAAAAATAATATTATTTCTTCTTTAAATATAAAAGAAACCTCGGAAATAGGCTTTCTATTTTAATATATTCAATTATATCATATTTTTTTTATGATTCATCAAACAAAATAAATAGTTTTTTTAAATTTATCAATCAGTTTGAAAATTTTACATGTTATTGAAATTTTAATATTTAAATGTAAGCTCTCAATATTGTAATAAACTCTATACGTTCAAAACTTTAAATTCAATCTATTTTCTTGGTAGATAATATTAATTAATTGAATAAAGATTTGCATGTATATCTTATGGTTGGTATTTTCAATTGGTTAATACGTTTGTATTATTAACACATTGTTTTGTAAAGTACTCACCAGCTTGTACATGTTGGAAGAGTTGGTTGGTTGCTCTGACTACAGCTGAGTGAGGACTGAGATGATTGGATACCTGCTCCAAGTCCGACACAGCTTATATAGTCACCCTTGGTTGTAGTCCAGGGTCAAACCTAGCCCCTCCCAGGAAGTACTGGTGCTTGTTGTAAGGTCATCTATTGCGTGCTGACGTACTCATAGACCACACACGCATCAGAGTATGATCGAAAAAGTGAAGGGGAAAAAATGATTCAATAATAATCATTATTGCATTTATTTATATACGTAAGTATATTGGTTGAAATATTACTTTTTTGTTTGGGTTTTCAACGATGACAAGATTTTTGAAGCTTGGTGCCTCGAACGATCAACCATCTGCAATAATGTTTAATCTCAGCCCAAGGACTGGATTGAACTGAGGAGAGAAAGCAATTTATACGTAGCATGCTATATATTCTTTGTATTTTTCTAGTACCGCGTCTTACTACTCGTCCAAGTGTTAAACATATGCACTATTTAGGATAATGTGCTAGGGATGAGCAAAATTAAATTTACAGTAAAGGTATCCACATTTGCTTGGAGGTAAATGGGTGAAACCACATTCAGTATACTTGACTAGGATTCGAACTTTGATCTTTCCAACATTGGAAGTACAAAACTATTGCGGGAGTGATTCCCAAACTTTTTTCACTTCAGTTCACACATAGATGAAGACAATATTTTCACGGCACACTTTTATGAAGGTTGTAATATAATAAAATTTTCTATCAAATTTAAACAAAATAATAAAATTATTAGAATTGAGATGCAGTTTACAATGAGGGTATTCTTCTATCGCTGCTCTCATCTACTCGTAGAGAAATTCGCTTGTTCAATTTAATTTTTTTTCAACATTTTGACTGATATCCTTAAAAACATTTCAGTAATTAGTAAGTCCATCGTATTATTCGACAAAGCCACTTTTTAAAATATGCCATTTAGATTATTTTACAAGCATGGTTTCAACAATGACCCGGAAAGCTGGCACAATTATATTTACTTTTTTTTTTGCGATCAATTTAGCAAACTTAATGATGACTCAGGTACACTATCTAAATTTTAAGCCCTCTATTTAATTTAAGCTGCTGCTTAGTGTTGTAATTTTAAAATATACTCAAAATAATATGATGGTTTTATTTATAGTGGTTATGTATGTTGCTTCATTTTGCTCGAAATTATTGTTTTTGCTCAGGCATTTTAAACAAAAGATACAGATGGAGAGTGTTCGGTCACAATATTCATGCCAAGTGAGACCGAAAGCTAAATAACTATCGTTATAACACTTTAGGAAGCTTTAACTGCAACCAGTAGATTTATCGAGATGTGGTTTGATAGATTAAATCCTCGGGGAATTTCGTGGCACACTCGTTGGAAATCATTGGCTAAAGGCTTGGATCGTTCGACTATTGAAGAGCGTGATGATCAAGGTTAAATTAATATATATTGTTCAATGTTTATAGAATGAGCCTTTCAAGAAACATAAACATAGGCATATTAGACATAGCTAGCTCAATATAGCAATAGGGTGTAATGAGGTGGACTCTATGGAACTATCTCAAGATAGGGATAGGGTGTTATGAGGTAGACTGTATGGAACTAGCTCAAGATAGGGATAGGGTGTAATGAGGTGGACTCTATGGAACTATCTCAAGATAGGGATAGGGTGTAATGAGGTGGACTGTATGGAACTATCTCAAGATAGGGATAGGGTGTAATGAGGTGGACTGTATGGAACTATCTCAAGATAGGGATAGGGTGTAATGAGGTGGACTGTATGGAACTAGCTCAAGATAGGGATAGGGTGTAATGAGGTGGACTGTATGGAACTATCTCAAGATAGGGATAGGGTTTAATGAGGTGAACTGTATGGAACTAGCTCAATATAGCAATAGGGTGTAATGAGGTGGACTGTATGGAACTATCTCAAGATAGGGATATGGTTTAATGAGGTGAACTGTATGGAACTAGCTCAAGATAGGGATAGGGTGTAATGAGGTGGACTCTATGGAACTATCTCAAGATAGGGATAGGGTTCAATGAAGTGAACTGTATGGAACTATCTCAAGATAGGGATAGGGTGTAATGAGGTGGACTCTATGGAACTATCTCAAGATAGGGATAGGGTGTAATGAGGTGGACTGTATGGAACTATCTCAAGATAGGGATAGGGTGTAATGAGGTGGACTGTATGGAACTATCTCAAGATAGGGATAGGGTGTAATGAGGTGGACTGTATGGAACTAGCTCAAGATAGGGATAGGGTGTAATGAGGTGGACTGTATGAAACTATTTCAAGATAGGGTGTAATGAGGTGAACTGTATGGAACTAGCTCAAGATAGGGATAGGGTGTAAGGAAGGGGACTGGATAGAACTAGCTCAAGATAGGGATAGGGTGTAAGGAGGGGGACTGGATATAACTATCTCAAGATAGGGATAGGGTGTAAGGAGGTAGATTGTATGGAACTAGCTCAAGATAGGGATAGGGTGTAAGGAGGGAGACTGGATAGAACTAGCTCAAGGTATATATAGTGTGTAATGAGGTGGACTGGATAGAACTAGCTCAAGATAGGTTAGGTGGCGTAATTTGGTCAGTGTAGCAATGTACCTTTTAGTTCCTAATGTCACAGTATCAGTAAGCTACTATTAAATACTTTAATTTTAAAGTTTAAGGAAGCCCTTACTTGAAACTTTGTTTCCAAAAAAAGTTAATTTCATGTTATATAACACATTTGTTTCATATTAAATCTAGTGAACTCTCAATTGTTTTAGTTTGAAGTGAAAAAGTTTCCCAAAAAACTTTCTATTGAATAGGTTTATTTGTTTGTTTGATACTACAAGAATTCCTCGTCACAAGACGTCAATCCAGATCAAACTAGTGTTTTGGAGAACTTTATAAAAAACTCTATACTGCATGTTGCACGTTATCCAGAGCGTGATTTTATTGACGAGCGTCACGTGGGAGATTCGTAACTTAGACCTACTTACATATCAAAGTTTTGAAATCTTTCACCACGCCAATGACAGAGTAGTTAGAGAAACTAACCCGGGTCAATCTTGTGATTTTTTGCCTCCCTCTCTTATTAGTACATTAAAATGTTAAAAAAAATTGTTCAATTATTTATAAAAGACAACATATTTTGACTTTTAATTGATAAAAACTTTCACAAAAATATACAAAAGAACCAATTAATTATTTTACTAGCCGTCTTACTCACTGTTAAGGTTATGTGCACACGTACAAATTACTCTAATGCGTTAGGGGTGATGAAGGTTGAGTATAGAGAAAGTGGACCCACATTTGCGTGAAGAAAGAGTGGAAAATAATTTTAGAAAAACCAACCTCAATACACCCGATCGGTATTTTAACCCCAATATACCTATAATAATCAGTCTAGACTAACACGAGAGTGATGCCTAAAACAATGCGGCCACCAAAGCCCCTATTTATCAATTCTTTCATATATATATATATATATATATATATATACGCACACATATAGGCTATAATATTTCACATCTTCTCCAATACATCTATTCATATTTCCGTAAGCCTGTTTCAATCCAAGATCTTTAATAAAGCACAAATGAAGAGTATTATTTAAAAATACATAAGTATGGTATGCTTGTGTTTTATGTTTATGTAACTTGAAAGTATATATATAATATATACATATCTTTTACACCCTACTTAGTAAAACTAAAGGGGAAATGCAAATTTAAATAACAGGAATAACAATGAAAGTGAAAATTTATTAAGTGAAAACATTAAACAATACATTAGAAGATCACTACAGGTTGTTCATATGGTTTTGGTCGTCTAAATAATACATCAGACATGGGATCAACAGCTTACACGTTGATCAATCAACGAAATATGATGCTGCTGACTACCAGCCAGGTAGCCAGTTCCTTGGCGAGTCGTTTAGACTGAGTTTAATAGATTAAGGGGTAAAGCCAATAAACCAAAGTTTCCTCAAGACACCTTGATGTTGGCACACATCAATCAAAGATATTTGTATGCCCGTCTAAGACGAAAGATAAACTACGTGAACGTCATGCCCACCATACGGGGGAGTTAAACGTATTCCACCAGTTCATAAATAGTAAACCCCAATTGAGGGATCACAATATTAGTAGTGGTTGGCTAACACAGTGCACATGATCAAAATTTATAATAATGATGTACATTAAATCAGGTCTAATACCTGCAAGGGCGTGACTTAAGAAGCCCGTCTAAGGGAAAATAATTCAATACAACACAGCGGGCCAGTACGGTCTCACTCAGACAAGCCGTGCCCAAAATGAGAGGCTACAATCATACCAAATAACCATAAATAAAGAGGGTCCTACGATTGGCCCGGCCAACCCAATTAGGTCGTTGATAATATCCAGGTCGGTGACCTGGTGGTCTAGGGGTAAGGTGTCAGACTTCTGTGCTGGCGGCCGGGGTTCAATCCTTGGTCCCGGCACAGATTTATCTAGTATAACTTTGATTGCAGGTGAATTGTATAATGTCGAGTGACCTCATTCAAACAATAGAACTACATTTCAAATAATCAACCGTTTCTCGTGTTCTTACAATTTCATATTTATGAATTGGCTTTTCAGATTGAGATTTAGAACTAACCTATTTCTTTATAATATAAATACTATAGGCCCAATATATTATAATATGTACTAATTAGATTAATGTGTAATGGATGATGAAGGTTGAATTTTCCTATTTATTTATTTATTTGAAGTATTTAACATGTACTTTCTGAACCGACTGATTGTATAACACAAAAGAATTTCTATGAACGCAAGTGAAATGTCCTACCAATTTTTTCCCGGGAAATATATTTTCACATACTTTCCAGGGTTCCTATACATTCTACAATCAACATGGGACCGACGGCTTTGCCTCCTCTCCGTAGGAAGTTGTGATACAGATTTTTATTGATCAAGATAAATCCGCTTACCCAAGCTGGGTTTGACCCCACAAACATTGCGTTCCCAAGGCCACAAAGGTTGACTACAGATAGTATATTCATTTGTTGTGAATGTGAGGAATGCCAGGTCTCCACCGTGGTTCGGATTCCACGTTAAATTGTAGGTCCTTCATTTCATCTCACAATCACCCTACCATTACAAATTAGCGTAAGTGCGTATAACCCGAACGGGTAGTAAGACGCGGTGCTAATAATAATAATAATATATTCATTTGAACTTTTATTAATGGTTTTGGGAGCTGTGTGGCTTTTGGCAGGTGCATTTATTTGTATTTTTACTTTTTCGTGACCCCTTGGATAGAGAAGTTATTGTGCTAGTAAAAAAAAAAAACCTCGCTCGATATTTTGATGGATGTCGAATTTTCATGACCACTTGGACACGAACAAGTGGTTTTAGCGATTTCTTCTATCTGCCTAAATCTCGGTCTAGAGCCAAAACAATTTTATCAGAAGTGCTGAACCTTGGTATATTGGGTTTTAGCAGGGATCCCCTTTGGAGGTTAGTAATTAGTTAGCCAACTATAAAATTAAGGGTAGCTTACCTGGAGGATAAAGTATACAATATTGATTCTCTCAAAATAGGCTTTATGGATTTTGTTTAAAAATTGTATCTATGCATTGTTTAATATTTCAAACAAAATGGCTACTTTCATTTTACCATGGAAATGATTTAGGAAATTTCCGCCTATGTGAAGTACCCTCAAATTTGATCATATCATTATAACTATTTGAGATACGAAATAAAGTATTACAGAAAAGATGGACTATTAAAAACTAAAATCTTTTATTTGAAATAAATTTTTAAAAGACCAACAGCTTCTGAGCAATATTTATTATACTACTATAAAGCCACATGGTTGACTCACTCACAGATAATGTTTACACACATCCAGATGAGCTATAAACTTGAAATTTGGCAAACTTATAGCTTCTAGCCTATAACCGACATGAAAATTCCAAAGAGTTAAAATATTTAATTTTAACCCCCCAAAAAATTCAAAATGTTGGAGAAACTTTAAAGTCGGTGTGAATCTTTATTTGGACGTCTCTTGCGGCTAAACGGTGAGACCTATCAAAAAACGTCTAAGGAATTACATTAGTTTACATCCACTTGCAAAGAAAATTCACCGAGGGTTTGGAGGTGGAGCCCCCAACCAGTAGAGCTAGTCTATGTATAAAACGAAAGCCCTGACTGACTGACTCATCACCGTATCTCACGAACCCCTGGACATAGAATCTTAAAATTTTGCAGGGAGGTCCCTTTCATTTCGTAGACATCGGATAAGAAGGGATCTTGTGAAATTCAACCCCTAAAGGGGTAAAAAGGGGGATTGAAAAGGTGGGTTGTTTCGAAGTTGCTTAATATAGAAACATGAAATTTGGCCTGGGGTTTCTTTGTAAATATTGAAGAAACAGTTATTCGACAAATTTTTGATATTGGCGTACTAAGGGGTGAAAATGGGGGCGAAAATTGTATTGATAACTAGGCATATCTCTGAAACCATTTAAGAAAGAGACTTGAGACTAGAAGAAAATACTATACATAAAAATTAACACGTATTCGACTTTTTTTTTTTTAGAAAAAATCACCCAAGCGGGGGAATGGGGAAAGTGTGGTTTTTTTTAAGTTGAGTTATAGTCTCATGATTATACTAATAGAACATGGATAAAGAAGGTATGATCTTAAGGATATAATACCTATTTGGACTAGTTTCTTGATTATACTGATAGGACATGGATAAAGAAGGTATGATATTAAGGATATAATATCTGTTTGGACTAGTCCAATGACTATACTAATAGGACATGGATAAGGAAAGTAGAATCTATTGGAAACATTCAAGTATTTACGTGAAAAGTAGGAGTAGTTATAAACAACTACCTCAACACACCCTAGCTGGGATTAAACCCCAACACCCCCGGTCAGAAGAAAACAAAACCAGGTGGGATTGTCACCATAATCAGAATGCCTATCATTGCGAGTTTTCTTCATATCATGTTCAGGAACTGTAAGAGTCTTTAAGAGATATTTAATGTTAGATGATATCGTAAAGTGTGGATATAGACAATGATATGACGTCATATCAAACATAGGAGGAAGGACGAGGAGGTGAGGCGTTTAACATAAAACAACATTTGTAGGGGTTTAAAATTGTTTATTGTCCATCATTGATATTGTATCGTTGGAGGATCAACAGGAAATGTTTTAGAAGGAGTCTCGTCAGCGTCGATAGGAGACGGGGGTGGCGTCTCTACCAGATGGGGTGACCGGCGGCGTAGGTAGCCACGGCGTGACCACCGTAGGCGCTCCTCACGAGACCGGGGCCAGCGATGACAGCGGGGGCGGCATATGCACTTCCCACAAGGCCGGGGGCGGCGATAACAGCGGGGGAAGCGAGAGCGAGAGGGGCGGCGGAAATGACGGGGGCGGTCCTAACGACAGCGGGAGCGGCCAACAAGGGGCTGGCACCATTGGTGGCGATGGCGGGTCCTCCCAGATAGCCGGGGGCGGCGGCGGCAACGGCCAGGAAGGCGGCGAGGTTGACCTTTACAGAAAATAAAACAATAAGATTGGTAAAAAAAATAGTTTTTCATTCCTTACCTCAAATAACATTTGATGAATGAGTCAATTTTAATTTATTTTTTTAGACCGAATATTTGTTTGTAAGTCGAGTTAATTAAAAATGAATCATAATTTAAAAGTTGTTATTTATAAAATATTATTAAATTTAGTCTACCAATTAATTCTTGAAATCAAATAGTGAAAATTGATGTTGATTGGAAATGACAATATTAACCAATTAATTTATTAATATTAAAAATAATATTATTTCTTCTTTAAATATAAAAGAAACATCGGAAATAGGCTTTCTACTTTAAAATATTCATTTATATCATGTTTTTTTTATGATTCATCACACAAAATAAATAGTTTTTATAAATTTATCAATCAGTTTGAAAATTTTCCATGATATTGAAATTTTAAAATTTAAAAGTAAACTCTCAATATTGTAATAAACTATAAACGTTCAAAACTTTAAATTCAATCTATTTCCTTGGTAAATAATATTTATTAATTGAATAAAGATTTGCATGTATATCTTATGGCTGGTATTTTCAATTGTTTAATACGTTTGTATTGTTAACACTGTGTTTTGTAAAGTACTCACCAGCTTGTACATGTTGGAAGAGTTGGTTGGTTGCTCTGACTACAGCTGAGTGAGGACTGAGATGATTGGATACCTGCTCCAAGTCCGACACAGCTTATATAGTCACCCTTGGTTGTAGTCCAGGGTCAAACCTAGCCCCTCCCAGGAAGTACTGGTGCTTGTTGTAAGGTCATCTATTGCGTGCTGACGTACTGCTAGACCACACACGAGAATGTAGTTAAATAAGGGTGGGTGGTATCTTGGGGCGAGTAACGATTTACAGGTTTCTACAGTAGCCCCGTGACTTCTTTAGTGCTGACTGACAGCTCACAGCTGACTTCTGTAGTCAACATTTAGGTATATACCTGAATTTTGAATATCAGAAACGACAGCTGATAAACACAGGTTTTTGCAGATCATAGGTTTCGGCGTAGGGATACAATAATTTGTTCTGGTAGCTTTTCAAAGTCGTCAGCTGTCAGTCAACACCAAACAAGCCATGGGGATATTGTAGCAACGTACATAATGAATGTGGTCAGAGGCAAACTAAGCGTGGTTTTCCCTAAATGATTCCCCCCCACTCTTCCTCCACCGAAATGTGGGTGCATTTCTTCTAAATTCAACCTTATTCATCCCTCCACATTAAATTAATTAGCACACAAGCTTAGAAAAACCGAACGGAATGTAAAACTTAGTGAACAAAAATATTAGTGACAGATTTAAATACTATTTGATTTTAACGTTTATAAAGCTATTACACGCCTCGGTGGCGTAGTTGGCTAACGCGCTAGTCGTGTTGAGCTCGACTGCTTACGACGGGGAAACCAGGGTTAGAATCGCGTTCGGGTGAACTGGGGGTGGGGGGTGTTCCTAAATGGTTTTCCAATCTCTCTCCACGCAAAAGCGGGTTCACTTCCTCTAATTCAACCTTCCCAATTCCTAATCCATTAGCGTAATTAGTACTTAACGCGTATAAACCAAACGTGTAGTAAGACGTGGTGCTAATAAATAATAATAATAATAATAATAACCTATTTACCCAAATAATATGTAGGATATTACCTTCAGTGACGTGTGGAGGATTGTAGCCACGGTAAACAACGGCAGTTTTAACCGTTTCAGTGATAATATGGTCTTATCACCCGGTAGAACACTCTTTGGTCAGGTATCAACGTAAATACATTCCCATGTGAGTTGTGTGGTTTGGAAGTGTGTATGATTGTTCAAATGGGCACAAAGTGTGATAATACATTCAGGTACAGTTTTACAACGTACATAATGAATGTGGTCAGAGGAAAACTGAGCGTGGTTTTCCCTAAATGATTCCCCCCCACTCTTCCTCCACCGAAATGTGGATGCACTTCTTCTAAATTCAACATTATTCATCCCTAACACATTAGATTAATTAGCACACAAGCTTAGAAAAACCGAACAGAACGTAAAACGTGGTGAACAAAAAAATAAAAATAATTAGAGTCAGATTTAATTACTATTTGAATTTTAACGTTTATAAAGCTATTACACGCCTCGGTAGCGTAGTTGGCTAACGCGCTAGTCATGTTGAGATTGACTGCTGAGGACGGGGAGATCAAGGTTCGAATCTCGGTCGGGTGAACTGGGATTCCTAAATGGTTTTCAATCTCTCTTCACGCAAAAGCGGGTTCACTTCCTCTAATTCAACCTTCCCAATTCCTAATCCATTAGCGTAATTAGTACTTAAAGCGTATAGCCCGAACGGGTAGTAAATACGTGGTGCTAATAATAAGAAAAATAAGAAAAATAATAATAATAATAATAATAATAATAATTTACCTAAATAATATGTAGTGTATTACCTTCAGTGACGTGTCGAGGATTGTGGCCATGGTAAGCAACATTGGTTTAAACTGTACCAGTGATAATATGTTCTCTTCACCCGTTAGAACACTCATAGGTCAGGTATCAACGTAAATACATTCCCATGTGAGTTGTGTGGTTCGGAAGTGTGTATGATTGTTCAAATGGGCACAAAGTGTGATAATATATTCAAGTGCAGTTTTTTTTAAAAAAACCTATGGTTACCATGGCTACACTATACGCCACGACACTGAAGAAAATCCTCATGTGATATTTAAAAAAATTAAAATTGATTGAATTGAATATCTTAATTTTTAAAATCAAATCCGTATCGAATAAATAAAAACTGAAAATGGTTCTAATTGAATATTAAAAAAAATTAAAATGGCTCGAATTTAAAGTTAATAATTAAAAATTGAAAATGTTTTGAATGAAATAATGTAAGACCGAATCTTATCAAATAAAAAATATTAAAATTGTTTTAAAAGAATATTTAAAAATGAAAATAGTTTTAATCGAAACTAAATCTAACATATTTTAACTATAATTTTTCTAATCTAAATAGAATATATTTTATAGTAAAATATTGTCAAATCCAAATCAAATAGTAATACTAGGCCAATGATAGACCTATATTTTTTCCAATGGAATCAAATATAACACAAGGTATACAAACCGTGTCCAAATATTAATAATATTTTAAATATCGTGATGTTATAAATATTGTCATGTCTAATAAGTTGAGCTACGTTAACTTATTTAAAAAGTTAGCTTATTCACATAATTGACTTTAAGATTCTAATATCGAATGGAGTTCCAACGGTTACAAACCCTGGATCAGAGTTCGAATACCGTTTGAGAGTAGTAAAGATTTTTTCTAAATTGTTTTTCAAAGGCCCTTCATGCAAATGTTAGTACAATTTTTCAAAATACAACGTTCATCAATACCACATTAGCATAGTTTATACATGTGTGTGCAGTCTGAATGGGTAATAAGTAATACAGGGTGAAAAAATATTAATATCTATAAAAAGGTTTCTTGTGCTATAACATAATTATGTTGAAACCTGCTTCGGTGAAGCTCTTTATGCTCTAAAGGCGTCACTGTCGTGTTAGGTCAAACTGACGGTGACAGGGAAATCGAGATTTTAATCTGGGTTGGTTGTACTAAAGGTGTTTTTCCCTAAACGGCTTTCCACTTTACCTCCAAACAAATGCATGTACACTTCCTTTAAATCCAACCTTGCTCATCCCTAGCTCATTAGCGTAAAGAGTGCATATGCATAACCCTCCCAAAACTACCCTCATGAGCTACTTTGAACTGTGCAAGATAGACGACTTTGCTAAACAGTTCCTGTATCATGAAATAACATCCTAATATGTGTGGAAGGACAACAGGTTCAGCAGTAGAAGGCAGATGAAGGACGTCCAAGGTCACCCTGGAGTGAAGAAAGATAATGTTTAAGGCAAAATGTACATGGTTTGCCCGAATAATTTGGGAGTGTTATCATCTGCGCCTCATGATCTACGAGGTACGAGAACCAACATCATTCTCAGACCTGAAAACATTAAATGGTCACATCCATCCCACATTCCAGTCCACTTGTAGGGCGTTGGGTTTGTTGGAAGATGATGGTCACTTGGACTAAACTTTGGAAAAAACGGCCTTTTATGATTTGTCTTTCAAACTAAAAGAACATTTCGAAATCATATTGTTTTATTTGCCAGATTTTAGACCCGATCGTGCTGTGGGAGAAGCATAAGGACAGTTTTGCTGAGGGCATGAAACGGCAAATGGAGACGAATTGTCCGAAGAGTGCTGTCCAGCAGGGTCTGGGCATTATATACAACAAGTGTTTGATGATGTTGAAAGATGTGGTGGTTTCGATGACAGGACATACTCTCAGGCACTACGGCTTGCCTGAAACAACGCGTTATGCAGATGTTGTCATGGGCAACTAAAACTTCCTCAGGGAATTGAGCTACGACTTTGTTGCTCTGTCGAAAACAGTGGATGACGACGAGCCAAGGCTAATATAAGATCAGATGACGGTTTACAATAAATTTATTAAAAGCATAGACGGTGGAGATGGCAGAGTTATGTTCTTGGATGCCTCAGGAAGTGCATAAAAAAACACTCTTGATAAACATGTTACTAGCTAAAGCTAGAAGTTACAGGGGAATTGCTTTGACTTTTGTTTCATTAGGCATCGCTGCAACGCTTTTGGAAGGGGTTAAACTCCCCATTCTGCCTTCAGACTCCCCTTTAATTTGAATCATACCGCAACCCCCTATTTAACATTTCAAAAAACAGAATTATAGCCCAGGTGCTTATAGATTGCAAACTTATCGTATAGTACGAATGTTACATAAGGGGGGCTAGAGTATCTAAATCATATGCTGCATCACATTTGCAGCAGTGACAAGCTGATGGGTGATGTTACTGTTTTGCTGGTGGTGGAATTTAGGCAGACCCTGCCAGTATTACCATGGGCCACCCAAGCCGATGAAGTCAAGGTCTGCCTTAAATCATCATACCTATGGCAAAAAATTAAAAAGATGTCATTAAAGAACATTAATGAGAGTTAATCTGAAAATTGAGAGCACGGTTGAGGAGTTTGCCTACAATCTGCTAGAATTGGGAGACAGCAAGTAGAAGGAAATAGATGGAAAGATATACGTTCCTTCTAGCATGTGTCAAATAGTTAAGGATATGAACAGTATGACTACAATCATTTATCCTGACCTAAATAATATAAGACGAAACATATGTTATGGTTAAGGGAGAAGGTAATTCTAGGTACTAGAAACGATAAGGAAAATCAATTTAACTAACTCATGCTCAGAATGTTTGTATCATTGGAGATGCCCTCTCAGTCAGTGGACTCAGTAGGGAAGATGAAGGATGCTTTTTACTACCAGGTAGAGTTTTTACACTCCATCAACCCTCTTGTGCTGCCTCCTTAACCTCATCTCTTGAAGGTTGGCGTGCCCACCATTTAGTCGAGCAATTTGAAGCCCCCAAAACTGTGCAATGGAAGTTGACTGCAAGTGAGTGCCCTTCATCGCAAAAACATCGAGGCAACTATATTCACAGGTAATTGTTATGGGGAAACAGTGTTTATACCACGCTTTTCCCCCCCATACCTTCGGATTACCCCTTCGAGTTTAAGAGAGTCCAATTCCCCCTGTAAGTCTGCTTTGCAATGACCATCAACAAGACTCATGGTCAGACATTGAAGGAAGTGGGGGTTAATTTAAAGGAAGACTCTTTCTCCCACGGCTAGTTCTATGTAGCATTCTCCAGGATGAACAAATCAAGGAGCCTGGTTGTTCTGGCGAATGAGGGAAGGACGGCTAACATCGTATACCAGGAAGTCTTTTCAAAGCAGACAGCCACATAGGGTATATGCCTTGGCAGTAAGCAAGGGGGTCTGCTAACCAACATTCTCCAACCAAATAAAAATATGACATTAAGAAGGGGGGTCTACCAACCTAAATTCCCAGGTTGAGGAGTTTGCCTACAATCTGCTAGAATTGGGAGACAGCAAGTAGAAGGAAATAGATGGAAAGATATACGTTCCTTCTAGCATGTGTCAAATAGTTAAGGATATGAACAGTATGACTACAATCATTTATCCTGACCTAAATAATATAAGACGAAACATATGTTATGGTTAAGGGAGAAGGTAATTCTAGGTACTAGAAACGATAAGGAAAATCAATTTAACTAACTCATGCTCAGAATGTTTGTATCATTGGAGATGCCCTCTCAGTCAGTGGACTCAGTAGGGAAGATGAAGGATGCTTTTTACTACCAGGTAGAGTTTTTACACTCCATCAACCCTCTTGTGCTGCCTCCTTAACCTCATCTCTTGAAGGTTGGCGTGCCCACCATTTAGTCGAGCAATTTGAAGCCCCCAAAACTGTGCAATGGAAGTTGACTGCAAGTGAGTGCCCTTCATCGCAAAAACATCGAGGCAACTATATTCACAGGTAATTGTTATGGGGAAACAGTGTTTATACCACGCTTTTCCCCCCCATACCTTCGGATTACCCCTTCGAGTTTAAGAGAGTCCAATTCCCCCTGTAAGTCTGCTTTGCAATGACCATCAACAAGACTCATGGTCAGACATTGAAGGAAGTGGGGGTTAATTTAAAGGAAGACTCTTTCTCCCACGGCTAGTTCTATGTAGCATTCTCCAGGATGAACAAATCAAGGAGCCTGGTTGTTCTGGCGAATGAGGGAAGGACGGCTAACATCGTATACCAGGAAGTCTTTTCAAAGCAGACAGCCACATAGGGTATATGCCTTGGCAGTAAGCAAGGGGGTCTGCTAACCAACATTCTCCAACCAAATAAAAATATGACATTAAGAAGGGGGGTCTACCAACCTAAATTCCCAGAACAGATTTCAGTGAGAAAAGGGGCCTGCCAATCAAAATTCCCCTACCCACACATGACAGAGAGATGATTTATGGTCACCTCCTCGTGGTGTCTTTCGGGTAATGCTAAGAACCATAACAGCCATCGCATAATTTCTACCACTATCACATTATTATAGGATATATATATACGTATAAATATATATACGTATATAATGTATAAATACATATATAAATAAAATAAAGCCTCAATAAGCTAGCAAAAATATTAAACCCGCGCAAAGCACGGGCTATAGTGTTCTTATATACTGGATAATAAGATAATCTTCTTTCTTCATGATAAATTATATATCTTCAAATACCAGTTACAACGATCTATGGAAAGCCAGTGTAATCAATTGCTGTAAATACCTACATATTTTAACTGTATGTATTAAAGAAATGAAATATAGCATTTTATTTCATTAAAAAGATTCTTTTTTTATTCTTATACAACTAAATGCTCTCATGATTTTAATAATGGAACATGAACACAAAGGTATAATCTAAAGGACATAATACCAGTTTGGACTAGTCTCATGATTATACTAATAGGGCATAGATAAGGAAAGTAGAATCTATTGGAAATATTCAAACATTTACGTGAGTAGTAGAAGTAGTTATAAAAAAACTACCCCAACACACCTTAGCCGGTATTCATAACTCCAACAACCCCGGTCAGAAGATAACAAGACCAGGTGGGATTGTCACCTTTATCCGCATGCCCACCGTTGCGAGTGATCTTCATACCATGTTCAGGAACTGTAAGAGTCTTTAAGAGGTATTTAACGTTAGATGGTATCGTAAAGTGTGGATATTAACAATGATATGACGTCATATCAAACATAGGAGGAAGGACGAGGAGGTGAGACGCTTAACATAAAACAAAATTTGTAGGGGTTTAAAATTGTTTATTGTCCATCATTGATATTGTATCGTTGGAGGATCAACAAGAAATGTTTTAGAAGGAGTCTCGTCAGAGTCGATAGGAGACGGGGGTGGCGTCTCTACCAGATGGGGTGACCGGCGGCGTGAGTAGCCACGGCGTGACCACCGTAGGCGCTCCTCACGAGACCGGGGCCAGCGATGACAGCGGGGGCGGCGTATGCGCTTCCCACGAGGCCAGGGGCGGCGATAACAGCGGGGGAGGCGAGAGCGAGAGGGGCGGCAGAAATGATGGGAGCGGTCCTCACGACAGCGGGAGCGGCCAACAAGGGGCTGGCGCCGTAGGTGGCGATGGCGGGTCCTCCCAGATAGCCGGGGGTGGCGGTGGCGACGGCCAGGAAGGCGGCGAGGACGACCTTCAGAGAAAAGAAAACAGAAAGATTGGTAAAAAAAAAACAGTTTTTCATTCTTGACCTTAAATAACATTTGAATTACCCACAGGGTGGAGTATATTTTATTTTCACACCGGGGCTACGTATGAAATATCTGGATAGCCATGGCGGTGAACCCCTTATTTTCCCCGACCGACCCCGGTGTCTCTCTCCTTTTTCTTTTTATATGTTTTACGTGAGAGTTAATATTTCTTTTCTTTTCTATGTTTTCTATTAGCTTACTTTAATTTGTACGATTGTATGTATTTAACGGTCCCTGATGACCCTTTAAAGGCGATGGGTTTTTTTTTTTTGTATTTTCATTTCCCTCAACCACTGTAACCATTTATCAGCCCGTCAGGGCACCACATGTTATCGTGTCGAGTGTTATTGTATCCTATGTCGGATCACAAACGAGAGCCTATTAGAGGCTGGTGCTTGTGTTGTAAATATGTATTGAGTAATTGCTTTAAGAGTGTATCTGTGTTATGTGTTACAAAATTAAACGCCTAACAAACAAACAAACAATAAATAACATTTGACGAAAGTTTCAATTTTAATTAATTTTTCTAGACCGGATAATTGTTTTAAGTCGAGTTAGTTAAAAATGAATCATAATTTAAAAGTTATTATTTATAAAATATATATTGAATTTAGTCTACAAATTAACTCTTAAAGTCAAACAGTGCAAAAAATGTTGATTGGAAATGACAATATTAATAAATTAATGTTATTTCTGCTTTAAATATTAAATAAACCTCAGAAATAGGCGATCTAATTTAAAATTTTCATTATATATTTTTTTAATGATTCACCACACAAATTAAATAGTTTTTAAAATTTATCAATCAGTTTTAAAATTTTACATGATATTGAAATTTAAAAATTTAAAACTAAACTCTCAATATTGTTATAAACTATATACGTTCAAAACTTTAAATTCAATCTATTTTCTTGGTAGATAATATTTATTAATTGAATAAAGATTTGCACGTATATCTTATATCTGGTATTTTCAATTGGTTAATACGTTTTTATTATTAACATAGTGTTTTGTAAAGTACTCACCAGCTTGTACATGTTGGAAGAGTTGGTTGGTTGCTCTGACTACAGCTGAGTGAGGACTGAGATGATTGGATACCTGCTCCATGTCTGACACAGCTTATATAGTCACCCTTGGTTGTAGTCCAGGGTCAAACCTAGCCCCTCCCAGGAAGTACTGGTCCTTGTTGTAAGGTCATCTCTTGCGTGCTGACGTACTCATAGACCACACACGAGAAATGTAGTCAAATAAGGGTGGGTGGTATCTTGGGTTGAGTAACGATTTACAGGTTTCTACAGTAGCCCTGTGACATCTTTGGTGCCGACTGACAGCTCATAAATGTCTTCTGAAGTCAACAATTAACTATAAACCTAAATTTTGACTATCAGAAGCGACAGCTGCTAAACATATGTTTTTTCAGATCATAGGTTTCGGCGTAGGGATACTTAATTTGTTCTGGCAGCTTTTCTTTGCCGTCAGCTGTCAGTCAACACCAAACAAGCCATGGGGATATTGTAGCAACGTACATAATGAATGTGGTCAGAGGAAAACTGAGCGTGGTTTTCCCTAAATGATTCCCCCCCACTCTTCCTCCACCGAAATGTGGGTGCATTTCTTCTAAATTCAACATTATTCATCCATGACATATTATATTAATTAGCACACAAGCTTAGAAAAACCGAACGGAATGTAAAACTTAGTGAACAAAAATATTAGAGACAGATTTAAATACTATTTGATTTTAACGTTTATAAAGCTATCTACCTAAATAATATGTAGTGTATTACCTTCAGTGACGTGTCGAGGATTGTGGCCACGGTAAGCAACGTTGGTCTAAACTGTACCAGTGACAATATGTTATCATCACCCGGTAGAACATTCATTGGTCAGGTATCAACGTTAATACATTCCCATGTGAGTTGTGTGGAGCGGATCTTGTGTATGATTGTTCAAATGGGCACAGAGTGTGATAATATATTCAAGTACAGTTTTTTTTAAAAAAAAAGCCATGATTACCATGGCTACACTATACGCCACGCCACTGAAGAAAGTCCGAATGTAATATTTAAAAAAAACACAATATTTTGAATCGAATATTAATTTTCTTAAATCAAATATGAATCGAATAATTAAAAACTGAACATTGTTTGGATAGAATACTAAAAAAATTAAAATGGCTCAAATCTAAAGCTATTAATTACAAATTGAAAATGTCTTGAATGGAATAATTAAAAATCGAATATAATCGAATATTTAAAAAATTAAAATTGTTTTAATCGAATATTTAAAAATGAAAATGGTTCTAATCGAAACTAAATCTACCATATTTTATCTATAATGTTGTCAAATCCAAATCAAATAGTAATACTAGGCCAATGATAGACCTATATTTTTTCAAATAGAATCCAATATAACACAAGGTATACAAACCGTGTCCAAATAATAATCAAATTTTAAATATCATGATATTATAAATGTTATAAATATTGTCATATTTCATAGTTGAACTAACTTCTAACTAACTTCTTTAAAAAGTTAAATTATTCAAATAATTGACTTTTAGATTCGAATATCGAATGAAATTACAACGGTTCCAAATATTGGAACAGAGTTCGAATACCGTTTGAGTGTATTAAAGATTTTTCTAAATTGTTTTTTATAGGCCCTTCATGCAAATGCTAGTACACTTTTCAAAATCCAACGTTCATCAATACCACATTAGCATAATTTATACATGTGTGTGCAGTCTAAATGGGTAATAAGTAATACAGCGTGAAAAAATATTAATATCTATAAAAAGGTTTCTTGTGCTATACCATAATTACGTTGAAACCTGCTTCGGTGAAGCTCTTTATGCTCTAAAGACATCACTGTCGTGTTAGGTCAGACTGCCGGTGACAGGGAAATCGAGATTTTAATCTGGGTTGGTTGTACTAAAGGTGTTTTTCCCTAAACGGTTTTCCACTTTACCTCAAAACAAATGCATGTACACTTCCTTTAAATTTAACCTTGCACATCCCTAGCTCATTAGCGTAAAGAATGTATATGCGTATAACATGAACGAGTAGTAAGACGCGGCACTATAAAAAAGTATGTTGAGAAAATATTGATAAACAGGGGTAGTGACTCAAGCTGGGAAACATGCCAAGAACCACACACGGTTTATAACAAAGATAGATATCATTTTTATCTGTATGTGGAGGAATGGGGGGTGAGAGGAAATCGAGGTCAATAAATGCTTCAACCTCATAGATTCGCAAATACGCTAGACGACGAACAACAAAAATTAAGGTCTTTCAACTGAACCGAGGTCACCAGAGAATAAATAATGACAGTACTATGTTTGTTTGTTTATCAACACCGGATTTTTAGAATTTATTACTTGGCGTTGGTATAACTTTGATTGCAGGTGAATTGTATAATGTCGAGTGACCTCATTCAAACAATAGAACTACATTTCAAATAATCAACCGTTTCTCACGGTGACAGGGAAATCGAGATTTTAATCTGGGTTGGTTGTACTAAAGGTGTTTTTCCCTAAACGGTTTTCCACTTTACCTCAAAACAAATGCATGTACACTTCCTTTAAATTTAACCTTGCACATCCCTAGCTCATTAGCGTAAAGAATGTATATGCGTATAACATGAACGAGTAGTAAGACGCGGCACTATAAAAAAGTATGTTGAGAAAATATTGATAAACAGGGGTAGTGACTCAAGCTGGGAAACATGCCAAGAACCACACACGGTTTATAACAAAGATAGATATCATTTTTATCTGTATGTGGAGGAATGGGGGGTGAGAGGAAATCGAGGTCAATAAATGCTTCAACCTCATAGATTCGCAAATACGCTAGACGACGAACAACAAAAATTAAGGTCTTTCAACTGAACCGAGGTCACCAGAGAATAAATAATGACAGTACTATGTTTGTTTGTTTATCAACACCGGATTTTTAGAATTTATTACTTGGCGTTGGTATAACTTTGATTGCAGGTGAATTGTATAATGTCGAGTGACCTCATTCAAACAATAGAACTACATTTCAAATAATCAACCGTTTCTCATGTTCTTACAATTTCATATTTATTATTTGGCTTTTCAGATTGAGGTTTAGAACTAACCTATTTCTTTATAATATAAATAATATAGGAAAAATATATTATAAGATATACACACATTTATAGCTAACTTTTCCTATTTATTTATTTGAGGTATTTAACGTGCACTTTCTGAACCGACTAATTATATAAGCACATGAGAATTTCTATGAACGCAAGTGAAAGATCCAAACCAATTTTTCCCTGGGAAATATATTGTCACATATTTCCAGGGTTCCTATACATTCTACAATCAACATGGGACCGACGGCTTTGCCTCCTCTCCGTAGGAAGTTGTGATATAGATTTTTATCGCTCAAGATAAAGAAAGAATAGTTATTGTGATAGTAAAATTAAAACTAATTCGGTATTATGATGTATGTCGAATTTTCATTACCACTTGGACACGAACAAGTGTTTTTAGCGAATTCTTCTATCTTCCTAAATCTCGGTCTAGAGCCAAAACAATTTTATCAGAAGAGCTGAAACTCTGTAAATTGGGATTTATCAGGGATCCCCTTTGGAGGTTAGTAATTAGTTAGCCAACTATACAATTAAGGGTAGTTTACTTGGAGGATAAAGTATACAATATTGGTTTTCTCAAAATAAGCTTTAAGGATTTTGGTTAAAATTTGTATCTATGCATTGTTTAATATTTCAAACAAAAGGCTACTTTCATTTTACCATGAAAATGACTTTGGAAATTTCCGCCTATGTGAAGTACCCTCAAATTTGTTCATATCATTACAACTATTTGAGATACGAAATAAAGTATTACAGAAAACATTTTCTGAAAATTGAAAAATATGAATATGATATCTAAGTGGAGCTTGCCTCACTAAAATGCATAGATGATAGCTTCGGCTATCCGATTCATTATTACAGAAAAGTTGGACTATTAAAAACAAAAATCTTTTATTTGAAATTTATTTTTATATGACCAACAGAGTCCGAGCAATAATTATTAAACTACTATAAAACCACATGGCTGACTCACTCAATGACAATGTTTACCCACAGCCAGATGAGCTAGAAACTTGAAATTTGGCAAACTTCTAGCTTCTAGCCTGTAACCAACGGGAAAATTCCAAAATGTTAAAAAATTTAATTTCCAACCCACCCAAAAAAAAATTAAAATGGCGGAGCAACTTTAAAGTTGTTGCGGACCTTTCCTTGGATGTCTCTTTTGGCTAAACGGTGAGACATATCAAAAAATGGCTAAGGCATTACATTAGTTTACATCCACTTGCAAATAAAAGTCACAGGGGGTGTGGGGGTGGAGCCCCCAACGAGCAAAGTGAGTATACATATAATTCGAAAGCCCTGACTGACTGACTGACTGACTCATCACCGTATCTCACATGAACCACAGGACCTAGAATCTTAAAAATGTTCAGGGAAGTCTCTTTCATTCCGTAGGTATTGGATAAGAAGATAGGCTCATCTCTGAAACAATTTCAGAGAAAAACTTGATACTAGGGGAAAATACTTTTCTTAAAAAATAAATACGTATTAGACCCTTTTTTATAGAAAAAATCACCCAAGGGGGTGAATGGAATAGGGGTGGATTTTTTTCGAGTTGAGCTATATCTTTTAAACCACTTTAGATAGAAACGTGAAAATCGAGAAATAGACTCTTCTTAAAAATAAATAAATAAGTGTTCAAAGGTTTTTAGAAAAAACTACCTGAATGAGAAAATGGGGAGGGGGGTGGTTTTAAAGCTTAGCTATATATCTTTAACATGTAAACGTAGAGGTGGGAAATTTAGCAAGTATATTCCCAACTACTTTCCACTGTGATAGAAAACTGATAGCTAAAAAGAATGTGTTGGGTAAAAGGGATTAGCAATCTTCAACATTTACCAAAATAATAACACTTTATAGCATTTTACTAGCTATAAACAAATATTTATTTTTAAATAGAGATAGTAGAAATGGAGTTGATTGCCATGGTCTTTGGTGAGTGGTGTATCTTTTTTCTCAATATGTACATTATTAATTACATGCATGTTCTTTGATGGAATATGATGCACCTTTTTTCCTCTAAGTTTCTTCAATAATGTATATTGTTTAGTTTATTATATACAAAGTTTGTGCATTAAGTTTTGTGCTGCAATATAAAATTATTTTTATATATAATTTTTTTGGGGTTTGTATATCGAATTTTCGTACTTGGTCCGCAAGAAAGTTTTAGTGGTGCAATACGATATTACGTTTGAATTTATATTTATTTAACAGTTTGTTATTATTTTGTATAGTGGTGATCGAAAATATCTTGGTAGATGGTATAGAGAGGCCTCCACGTTTGTGCATATAAATGGTGATGGGGAATGTCTTTATTATGCGTTATTATACGCCATGTTTGGCACGGACCGTCTAGGCCATGAGCTGAAATACCAGATAATCAACTATATATTGGAGAATTTGGAGAGATTTCAGGTGCTTACCATTGACAATGAGAGGAACAACTTTGTCATCAAGGAGACGTACTGTGTTAAAATATTGAAGCTTAGCACCTATGGTACCACCTGTGAGCTGAAGGCGGTAGGGCAGTTGTAGCCCTGGAGGTTTGAGGTGTACTGGAATGGGCAATTATTTGTAGGTTTTCGGGAGCCTCATGAGGGTGTAAGGAGGCTCATGTTTACTGGTAATCTCTCTAGGGGTCACTTTGATGTGTACCAGGCCCTTGGTCAGTTAGACCCAGACGGGGGAAGATGGATATCTACAGTGCAAGCGAATATTCTCAAATAATAAATGCTTCACTGTCTAATTCAATGTAATGGAGCTGGACAATAGCTGTGGGGTGCAGTTCAATCCTGTGCTATCTCGTACCTTCCAGGCTAACATTAATGTTGAGTACTACAACTCAGTCAGGTCGATAAAATATATATGCAAGTACGTCGTCAAAAAAAGTAATCTTGCATTATTCGCAGTAGGGAACAAGAAATATTAAGTTAGACTCTACCAAACTGGACGTTTCATCAGCAGTTGTGAATCTGTCTGTTGGATCCTTGAATTTTTTATTCATGAGAGAGATCCCTCAGTGATCCACCTCACAATGCACCTTGAGAATAGTCAAAGAGTATACTTCACGGAAAAAAATGCTATTAACAAAGTACATAACCTTCCCAAAACAACCCTCATGAGCTACTTTGAACTATGCAAGTTTGACGATACTGCTAATCAGCTCCTGTATCACGAAATACCTTCCTACTATGTGTAGAAGGACAACAGGTTCAGTAGAAGAAGGCAAGGGAAGGACATCTAAGGTCACCATGGAGTGAAGAAGGATCATGTTTTAGGCAGAGTGTACATGGTTCACCCTAATGACTTGGGAGTGTTATCATCTGCACCTCATGCTATACAAGGAACGAGGATCAACATCATTCTCAGACCTCAAAATAATAAATGGTCACATCCATCCCACGTTCCAGTCCAATTGTAGGGCGTTGGCTTTGTTGGAAGATGATGGTCACTTGGACTAAACTTTGGAATAAGTGGCCTTATCTGATTCGGCTTTCAAACCGAGAGAACTTTTTGCAATCATATTGGTTTTCTGCCAGATTTCAGAACCGATCCTGCTATGGGAGAAGCATAAGGACATTTTCGCTGAGGGCATGAAACGGCAGATGGAGGGAGATGAGTGGTCTAGAGAGTGCTGTCCAGAATGGTCTGGACATTATATACAACAAGTGTCTGATGTTGTTGAAATATGTGGTGGTTTCAATGGCAGGACACACTCTCAAGCACTACGGCTTGCCTGAAACAACACGTGATGCAGATGGTGTCATGGGCAATCAAAACTACCTCAGGGAATTGAGCTACGACTTTGAAGCTCTGTCGAAAACAGTGTATGACGATTAGCCAAGGCAAGGAAGTTCAGATGACGGTTTACAATAATGTTATTAAAATCATAGACGGTGGAGACAGCAGAGTTATGTTCTTGGATGCCTCAGGAGGTATAAAAATACATTCTTGATAAACATGTTCCTAGCCAAAACTAGAAGTTACAGGGGAATTGCTTTGACTGTTGTTTCATCAGGCATCGCTGCAACGCTTTTGGAAGGGGTAAAACTGCCCATTCTGCCTTCAAACTCCCCTTTAATTTGAATCATACCGCAACCCCCTATTTAACATTTCAAAATACAGAATTATAGCCCAGGTGATTATAGATTGCAAACTTATCGTATATTACGAATGCACTATGTCACATAAGGGGGCTAGAGTATCTAAATCATAAGCTGAATCACATTTGCAGCATTGAAAAGCTGATGGGTGATGTTACTGTTTTGCTGGTGGTGGAATTTAGGCAGACCCTGCCAGTATTACCATGGGCATCCCAAGCCGATGAAGTCAAGGTCTGCCTTAAATCATCATACCTATGGCAAAAAATTAAAAAGATGTCATTAAAGAACAATAATGAGAGTTAATCTGAAAATTGAGAGCATGGTTGAGGAGTTTGCCTACAATCTGCTAGAATTGGGAGACAGCAAGTAGAAGGAAATAGATGGAAAGATATACGTTCCTTCTAGCATGTGTCAAATAGTTAAGGATATGAACAGTATGACTACAATCATTTATCCTGACCTAAATAATATAAGACGAAACATATGTTATGGTTAAGGGAGAAGGTAATTCTAGGTACTAGAAACGATAAGGAAAATCAATTTAACTAACTCATGCTCAGAATGTTTGTATCATTGGAGATGCCCTCTCAGTCAGTGGACTCAGTAGGGAAGATGAAGGATGCTTTTTACTACCAGGTAGAGTTTTTACACTCCATCAACCCTCTTGTGCTGCCTCCTTAACCTCATCTCTTGAAGGTTGGCGTGCCCACCATTTAGTCGAGCAATTTGAAGCCCCCAAAACTGTGCAATGGAAGTTGACTGCAAGTGAGTGCCCTTCATCGCAAAAACATCGAGGCAACTATATTCACAGGTAATTGTTATGGGGAAACAGTGTTTATACCACGCTTTTCCCCCCCATACCTTCGGATTACCCCTTCGAGTTTAAGAGAGTCCAATTCCCCCTGTAAGTCTGCTTTGCAATGACCATCAACAAGACTCATGGTCAGACATTGAAGGAAGTGGGGGTTAATTTAAAGGAAGACTCTTTCTCCCACGGCTAGTTCTATGTAGCATTCTCCAGGATGAACAAATCAAGGAGCCTGGTTGTTCTGGCGAATGAGGGAAGGACGGCTAACATCGTATACCAGGAAGTCTTTTCAAAGCAGACAGCCACATAGGGTATATGCCTTGGCAGTAAGCAAGGGGGTCTGCTAACCAACATTCTCCAACCAAATAAAAATATGACATTAAGAAGGGGGGTCTACCAACCTAAATTCCCACGAACAGATTTCAGTGAGAAAAGGGGCCTGCCAATCAAAATTCCCCTACCCACACATGACAGAGAGATGACTTATGGTCACCTCCTCGTGGTGTCTTTTGGGTAATGCTAAGAACCATAACAGCCATCGCATAATTTCTACCATTATCACACTATTATAGGCTATATATGTATATACATATATATATGTATAAATATATTTGTATATATATGTATATGTATATATATATGTATAAATATATATGTATAAATATATATGTATAAATAAATTAAAGCCTCAATAAGCTAGCAAAAACATTAAACCCGCTCGAAGCACGGGCTATTGTATTCTTATATACAGGACAATAAGATAATCTTCTTTCTTCATGAAAAATTATGTATCTGCAAATACCAGTTACATCGAACTCTGGAAATCCAATTCCATCAATTGTAGTAAATACCTACATATTTTATCTTTATATATTAAATAAATGAAATATAGCATTTTATTTCATTAAAAAGTTTATATTTTTATTCTTATACAACTAAATGCTCTCATGATTTTAATAATGGGACATGAAAACAAAGGTATAATCTAAAGGACATAATACCAGTTTGGACTAGTCTCATGATTATACTAATAGGACATAGATAAGGAAAGTAGAATCTATTGGAAATATTCAAATATTTAGGTGAGTAGTAGGAGTAGTTATAAAAAACTACCTCAACACACCCTAGCCGTTATTCATAACTCCAACAACCCCGGTCAGAAGATAACAAACCAGGTGGGATTGTCACCTTAATCCGCATGCCCACCGTTGCGAGTGATCTTCATATCATGTTCAAGAACTGTAAGAGTCTTTAAGAGGTATTTAACGTTAGATGGTATCGTAAGGTGTAGATATAGATAATGATATGACGTCATATCAAACATATGAGGAAGGACGAGGAGGTGAGGCGCTTAACATAAAACAACATTTGTAGGGGTTTAAAATTGTTTATTGTCCATCATTGATATAGTATCGTTGGAGGACCAACAGGAAATGTTCTAGAAGGAGTTTCGTCAGAGTCGATAGGAGACGGGGGTGTCGTCTCTACCAGATGGGGTGACCGGCGGCGTGAGTAGCCACGGCATGACCACCGTAGGCGCTCCTCACGAGACCGGGACCGGCGATGACAGCGGGGGAGGCGTATGCGCTTCCTACGAAGCCAGGGGCGGCGATAACAGCGGGGGAGGCGAGAGCGAGAGGGGCGGCGGAAATGATGGGGGCGGTCCTTACGACAGCGGGAGCGGCCAACAAGGGGCTGGCGCCGTAGGTGGCGATGGCGGGTCCTCCCAGATAGCCGGGGGCGGCGGTGGCGACGGCCAGGAGGGTGGTGAGGATGACCTTCACAGAAAATTAAATAACAAAATTATTAAAAAAACTTTTTTCATGCTTGACTCAAGAACATTTGACGAATGGGTCAATTTTAATTTATTTTTCTAGATCGGATAATTGTGTGTAAGCCGAGTAACATAAAAATGGATTATAATTTAAAAGTTGTTATTTATTAAATATATATTGTAATGAGTCTAAGAAATATTTCTTAAAATTAAATGGTTCAGGGTGATGTTTATTGGAATTTACAATATTAATCAAATGAACCCAACGTTATTTAAAAATAATACTATTATTGCTTTAAATATAAAATAAATCTGGGAAATCGGCTATATATATTTTTTAAATTAAGTACTGCGTCTTACTACCCGTTTGGATAATACGCTTTAGTACTAATTACGCTAATGTATTAGGAATAGGGAAGGGTAAAATTAGGTGAAGTGAGCCCACATTTGCATGGAGGGAGAGAGGAAAACTATTTAGGAAAAAATTCCTCCAGTTTACCCGAGTGAGATTAGAACTTCAATTTCCCTGTCCTCGGCAGTCCAGCTCAATACGACTAGCGCGTTAGCTAACTACGTCACCGAGTTGGGTGCTACCTATTTTTTAAATTATATATATTTTTTAATGATTTATCACATAAAATAAATAGTTGGTTTTTACTTGAAGATTTTACAAGATATTGAAATTTGAATATATAAAAGTAAACTTGCAATATTGTAATAAACTATATACATTCAAAACTTTAAATTCAATCTATTTTCTTTGTAGATAATATTAATTAATTGAATAAAGATTTGCACGTATATCTTATATCTGGTATTTTCAATTGGTTAATACGTTTTTATTATTAACATATTGTTTTATAAAGTACTCACCAGCTTGTACATGTTGGAAGAGTTGGTTGGTTGCTCTGACTACAGCTGAGTGAGGACTGAGATGATTGGATACCTGCTCCATGTCTGACACAGCTTATATAGTCACCCTTGGTTGTAGTCCAGGGTCAAACCTAGCCCCTCCCAGGAAGTACTGGTCCTTGTTGTAAGGTCATCTCTTGCGTGCTGACGTACTCATAGACCACACACGAGAAATGTAGTCAAATAAGGGTGGGTGGTATCTTGGGTCGAGTAACGATTTACAGGTTTCTAGCAACATCCACAAGAAATGTTCCTTAACTCAGAGTTAAATTTAGGGTGGTTTTCCCCAAATAGTTTTTCAATCTTCCTTCACGCAAATTCAGATCTACTTCTTCTAAATTCAACCTTCCCAGTCCCTGACACATTAGAGTAGTTAATACTTAGGCGTATAGCCCGGACGAATATTAAACAACATCGACCAAAAAAAAAAGTCAAAATTAAAATGATTTGATTTTCAGAGTTTATCTGGAAAATATTAATCTTATTACCTCCTGACAATAGCACGTCTTAGAGTGTTGCCAGTGTAAGCATAGTTAGTTGAAACTGTACTTGAGATATGTTCCCATCACTCAGTAGAACATTCTTTGGCCAAGTATCTACGAACATACATTCCCACGTGAGTTGTTTAGAGTAGAGCCTATGTATGATTGTTCAAATGGACACAAAGTGTGGCAACATTTCCAGGCAGGGTTTTGAAAGCTCTGTTTAGCCTGACTACACTATACACCACTGAAGTAAATTTGAATCGTATATATAAAAAATGAAAAATATTCTAATCGAATCTAACTCGGATAATAAGAAACTGAACATTTTTCTAATGAGATGAAAAAAAAAAAATCAAATCCGAATCTAATATTTAATAAATGAAAATTGCTTTAATCTAAAACTAATCCTTATCAAATATTTAAAATCTGAAAATTGTTTTAATCAAATATTTAAAAAATTAAAATGGTTCTAACATAATCTAACTCAATTATATTTTAACTAAAGCGTTTCGAATCAGAATAGAATGTATTTTAGAGTGAGATTTTATCAAATCCAAATAAAATAATACTGGGCTAGATTATATTCATTTATTTTCCAATGGAGTCCAATAAAAAATTAAGTTTAATAAACTCGTCCAGATAACTACTATATATAAAAAATCATGATTTTCAAAATATTATAAATTAAGGCCATGTAAATATTTGAAATATGCTAACATCTTTAAAAACTAGGTTATTTAAGTTATTGACTATTTAGATTAGAATTTCGAACAAAATTCCAGCGATTCAAAACTTTAGGTCGGGGTGCGATTATCGATTGAGTATGCTGTAGTGTACTATCGTTTACTGTCTTTTATTTTCTTGATAATTTTTTTCTTTTCTAAATGGTTTTTCGTACTACCATCATACAAATGTCGGTACACTCTTTCTTAAACCAACTTTTATCATCACTAACACATTAGCCTAATCAATACATATGTGTAAAGTCTGAGCGGGTAATAAGTAAGACGTGTTGACAAAAATAGATTATATATCTATAAAAAGTTTATTGTGTTATAACAAAATTATGTTGAGATCCGCTCCAGTGGCCGCTTGGTCTAAGGCATCTTACTCGTGTACTAAGAGTGAGTCATAATATATATATATATATATATATGGAGCTCTTTTAAATGTTTAATTGATTTTTATACTCTTTGGTGAACAGATATATTCAGTTTTTCTCAATTTTTTATCTGTAACAGTGTATATTATTTTATTTATGCTTATTGGTATAATGTGATGCTCTTTTTTCACTGTTTGTTTCTACAACAATTACTGTTATTTTGTTTAACATATATTGTGGGTTTTAAGTAAATATCTTCGGTTTTAGGTAAAAGAACGAGAAAGTGTTCGGTGGGTCATACCGTTTTATTATTAATGGTTTGATAAGTTTTCTATTTTTCATACATTTATGCATTTGTTTTTCGATGAGGGTGGTTTATGACTATTCTATTTCTATGAATGTTTGTTTAGTAAATAAATACTAAGAGAATGCACATATTTAATCTCATATGTGTACAATAGATAGTACAATAATTGCAATATTTGAGAAAATAAGGTGCAGTGACAATATATTCAAAATAAGGATTAACTTTAAAATTAAATTTCCATAAATAATACTATTTTAGAAGCTACCTCTTAACTTGCAATTGAAGATGTCCATGTTTAAGTGTTTTTTATTATTAATTCTGTGCATCACTGATTGCTAGGCTTCCTGTGTAACGGTCTATTAAATGTAGCAACATTTGCATGGAGGAAGATTGGGAAACCATTTATTAGTGGCCTTTTATTAACATGACCTTTTTTATTTTCATTCGCAGTTTTTTAGCCCCCGTTTTGGTCATCAGCATCCATTAGTTTGATAATATAATAGGTATGTGGATTGTATAATTTGTATCCCACAAAAAATATATATAAGGCCTATATCATTTTGATATTCATCAGTTCTACACTTTGAACAACATTTTAATAGTAATATTTTTTAAATAAAAAAATTCAATCAGATAACATAACCTCAAGATAATTTATTTTAGAAAAACAAACTTACATTCTTATATATCATGTATAACACTGCCCGGATACTAGTTTTGAAAAAAACTAAAAAACGTTGAAGCCATTTTTGCAAAAATTCACATTTTCAAATTCTAGTCACCAGTAAACTACCCTAAAAATCAATTATTCTTTTTAAAAAAAAGAAAGTATATCGTATTAATAATCATGTAGAATACACCACATTTATAGATTTTGAACAAAATTGTTTGGTTTTTAAATAATTTAAAATCTTGAAATATCCGCAATTATAAATTTTTCTTTAAATGTGAAAATAATTGTGCAAAATTTCACACCAGCCATTTTGGCCCATGTCATAAACTTTAAAAAAAAAAAAAAATCTTACCCCACCTCGTGAAGGAGAATAAGGCGATAAAGGAGTACATATCAACAAAAGATATAATAAGGTATGACCTACTTCGGTGGCCACGTGGTTTAATGCGCCACTTTCGCAGTAGACTAGACCACGGAATATAGGGAGATCGAAGTTTAAATCTCATTCGGATGTACTGAGGGTGATTTTTTACAAAATGGGTCTCCACTCTCTCATCACTCAAATGCGGGTAAACTTCCCCTAAATATACATTCCCTTTAAATATTATCTTCAATAGTCCTAAAACCATTAGCGTAATTAGTACAGAAGCGTATAACCTGAACTTGTAGTATGATGTGGTGCTAGAACAAAAAGAGTTGGGTATAGAAGACCTCTCCACAACGACGTTTGGTCATGAATGAGCGCTGACCCTTAAGGTACAAAGTAGGGACACTCGATACAAAAGCCTTTAATCAATTTTCTGAATCTAAGCAAAAAATTGGATGCAAACAGTCAAATCTTGAAAAAAGGTTGATTTGAATATATTTCAAATATAAATGGGCATATATATTTAAAAACAACAAGGACTTAGCACATATAAGATGCTCGTATAGTTATATAAGAAAACACATGTATGATTAAGTATATATGTAAGGCGAAGCTTGGGGGATGAATGATTATAAATACGGAGATGAGCCGTTTCTAGCTTATAATTTAATAAATAGAAAAGAGATTGGACACTGGGATTGAACCCTGGATCTTTGACTCAACACACCAATACTCCACAATTGAGCTATCCAGGGATCGTATAGGGATCAGGGTCATTATTCACTCACTTTATTCCTTAAAATATGAGTTAAGATTGACCCTGACCACGAGACGACTCCTGGATAGCTCAGTGGTAGAGCTTAGCCAAAGATCATAGGTTCGATCTCCGGGCTAAGGTGTGATTTTTCAAACTAATTCGGTATGGAATATTTTATATGATTTGATAAGTCCGTTTCCAGTAATAAAATTTACGATGAAATGGCTTGACAGATTTTGACAAATGAGCCCTCATTTTAAAGGTTAAGGTTCCAGGATGTCTTCAAAAATAGAAGTTACAACAAAACCCTATTTTCCAGGTGAATTTTCACCTTTTTATTCTTTGCTTACATCACCATGGAAAACATGATTTGTGTATGGTTTTATACGTGTAAATAAAATATTACTTTGTTTAAAAATTATAATTCAACTTTTATTTAATATGTACGGTGCAAAAAAGAAATATATATATACACTAATCAAACCAATTTTATTGTGGCTGACCCTAGCACATATTTTACAAACATTCTTTGGTTGAATAAATTAATTTCCTAGATTGGAGAAACACCTATTGTTATTGGAATGTTATCACTAATTCGCATTTAAATCAACGATATTGACTATAATTCGCAATTAAAAAATTTAAGTAGTCAATTTCACGCAAATATGTTCTTACTTTTTGTTTTACCCATTAATTATTATTAAAAACGATTCAATTACGTTTGAATATGTTTTGGTGTGTATTATAATTTCAAAAATTGATAAAATGATATTGAAAAATGTTTAGCCATTTTAATTGTTCAAGTATTAGTTTTGGTATTAATTTTTTAAATAGTATCATAATACAAATAATATTTCCTAGCTACCACCTAATTTTGAGTGTATGTTAATAATATTTCGATCTAATATCTTACTTAGCCCATATATCTTATGATCTAAGTAGAAGGTTGATTTTTTATTTTTCAAATAATGTGTCCATACAAATTATAAGTTCAATTATGTCTCCATGCTACCACTTGATTTTGAGTGGATATTTCAAAGTGATGTGTAGTAGCCCTCATCAATCTTCTCTCTCTTTCTCTCTCTCTCTCTCTCTCTCTCACACACACACACACACACACACACACACACACACTTGATCTATTACACTCTCTATCTCACATTTTCTCTCTCACACATAGTTTATCTTTCCCACTATATCCCTTTCAGTGTCTCACACTCACTCTATGACATTCACATTCTCACATTCTCCCATTCTCACACTCACTATATAACATTCATTGTCTCACACACTATCACATTCACATTCTATTACTAACAATCTCAATCACAAATTCACTCATACACTTACAAAATCACACACCTCCTCTCACATTTTTTTCAGTGTCTTACTCTTTTTCAATATATTTCTTGTATATAAAATAAAAGCCAATTTAAATTAATTAAAATTACGAAAAAATGGCCTAACTGTTGTTGTTTTTTTTACCAACGAACAATCATTTTTAAGATTAGGGAAAAATAGTAGACTAAAACTAAAAACAGATTTTTCTAGTGAGTTTCTATCTTTTCCTTCTGTGTGGACAGTTGCTCATCTGTAAAATAATTATTTGATTACATCACCATGGACACCATGATTTGTGAACGATTGTATATAGGTAAATAAACTACTTATTTTTGGTTAAAAACATTTGTTACTTGAGTAAGAGTGGTTTGATGCAACAAATGGATTAGAGCTGAGAGGGTTCGTTTTAAATGATGATGATTATTATTATTATTATTATTATTATTATTATTATTAGCACCGCGTCTTACTACCCATTCAGGTTGTACGCACTTACGCTAATGTGTAATGGTAGGGTGATTGTGAGATGAAATGAAGGACCTACAGTTTAACGTGGAATCCGAACCAGGGTGGAGGCCTGGCATTCCCTTCGTTTTAAAGTTCTCGTCATGGCGTGAAGGAGAAAATATACGGTTCGATTAAAATCAAACACCGATATCATCTGTGTAGAGTTGATATCCTTTTGACGAGTAAACTTTGCCAGAAAGTCGAGTGAGTGCTTATTATAAAGAACTTTACCCAATAAAATGTTAAGATTACACTTTATAGAAATAATCTGCAGCTGATCTTCAACGATCCACTAATGTATTTTTTTTTCATATCATTTAATTTACTGTTAACAGTCAATTTGTTTTATTTATTTAGCACCGTGTCTTACTACCTGATAGGCTTATATGCTTAAGTAATGATTACGCTAATAGGTTAAGAATTGGGAAGATTAAATTTAGGTGAAGTGAGCCCGCATTTGCGTGGAGGGAGAGGGGAAAGCCATTTAAGAAAAGCCACCCTAGTCCATCCGACTGAGATTCGAACCTCGAGCTCTCCATCCTCGGCAGTTTATCTCAACACGAAACTAGTGCTTTAACTAACTACGCCACTAAGGTGGGTGTCACTTTGTTGTATATTATTAGAGTATAAATAATATTAAAATCGCAAATTAAGCTTACATTTAACTATTTTTTATCCCCACGACTCCCCTCAATACACCCGACCAGGATCGAACCACAATCTATCATTAGCGGCAGTACAGTCTAATGCGAAAGTGATGCCTTAGACCATACGGCTGCAGAAGCTGGTACATTAAACTATTGATATCATCACTTCACTATACTATAAAGCCACATGGCTGACTCACCCACCCACTGACATTAATGTTCACTCACTTCCAGATGAGATAGAAACTTGAAATTTGGCAAAACTATAGCTTCTAGCCTGTAACTGACTAAAAAATTCCAAAAAGTTAAAAAATTAAATTTAACCCCCGAAAAAAATCCAAAATGGTGGAGCAACTTTAAAGTCGGTGCGGACCTTTCATTGGAGGCCTATTGTGGCTAAACGGTAAGTCCTATCAAAAAACGGATTGCACCAGAGCTAGATTTTTTTATTTTAGGTAAATTTTTCACATTTTCCACACATTTTTTAATTTTCTGACACACTTATGAGACAACTAGAATCATAAAATTGTAAAAATAAATTAATGTTCAAAACAACGCTGGAATTACATTAGTTTACACTCAATGGGAGATTTGGGGCTGGAGCCCACAACGGTCAAAGCGAGTCACACTATACAACCAGATTTGGCACACCTCGTAGCCAATTCTAATATACCTTTTATATTGTTAATTATATTAATTGTTTGCCTAGAATTCCTAGTATTGGTTTCAAAAGGTTCCTGGTCGCGAAAAATTCAGAAATTTCTTGAGTCAATTTTTCTCTCTTTATTTATTTTTTTGTCTTCTTTCAATATTTGGTTTGATCTTTTTTGAAATCGCCAGAAGAACAAATCAATTCGCGAATCAGACCGAGACCTTTGAGTCGATCTAAAGATAAATCGATTAATCGAGGTTAAAAAAAAATCAATATTTGTCAAGATTGATCAAAGATCGAGCATTACTAGTACATAGCTTAGTCAGACGTGCTAACCTCTCTGCCATCTCGGTCGTGATTGTATTAAATCATGTTCATGGATCTGTTATGATATGATGTATGACCTTAGAAGGTGAAGGGGTGACGCGGGGGGCGGTACGTGAGAGGGGAAGATATCTCAATGTCCACAAGAGTGGTAAGCTTTACTCTCGTGCATATTGTAAATAAATCAAAACTAATCACATAAGGGGCTGGATAAAACGAACGACACGCTCGGACTCTTAACACTATTAACCGGGTCACGGACTGCTATGCACAACAGCTTGATGCTGTCGCTAACTGGGTCATTTGCACTTGGTTCGTTCCCTTGGTGGTGCCGGGTATCGTACTTCAAGTGACTTGTTGACCTAGAGGGTGTAGTGCTGGTGGCCTTGAAAGTAATACTTCACTTAGACGGACCAACAAATGGTAAGACTTGTACTCTTAGGCCTGGTGCACACATCCATGTTTTTTTTTTTTAATTTGGCACCACGTCTTACTACCCGTTCGAGTTATACGCTTAAGTACTAATTACGCTAATGGATTAGTAATTGGGAAGGTTGAATTTAGAGGAAGTAAACCCGCATTTTCGTGGAGGGAGAGTGGAAAACCATTTAGGAGAAACCACCCCCAGTTAACCCAACCGAGATTTGAACCTCGATCTCCCCATCCTCGGCAGTCTAGCTAAACATGACTAGCGCGTTAGCTAACTACGCCACCGAGGCTGGTCACCCGTGTTTTTAACGTAAGGTGTTGCTGCGGGCCGTAGCGGGACTGGACAGATCGATACACACGCTGCGTGAAAATAACGCACAATACTCATTCGGCCGCTATCAGATATGGATGTATATTGGAGAAAAGGTGTAGTTTTGGCTTATCTTGTATACAATCGGATTAATAAAATTAGAAAAATGTTAGGTTATTTTTTTTTTTCTCGAAATAAGGTACTGAGAGACCGGAGTTGCGTATGCGGTACCGTTGTGGTGCTGTGGGGAACTGCGGGTCAATATGCACGCAAGATGGACGTACGGTACCGCAACCTCACCGGAGGTATCTTATAGTATCCCAAACCCTAATTCCGGCATCGCAGTGGAACTGCACGTTAAAAAAAACAGATGTGTGCACAGGGCATTAAACTACTCTAACTCTTTTATGTAGAGGTTTTTTTTTCACCACCGCTTCTTACTACATGCTCAGATTATGAACATACAGTAGGCTTACGACTATCCGGTCGGCTAGTCCGGATAGCAAAATAACCGGATCTTGATGGTCCAGTCCTCCACAGTTCTTTTTCCGACTCTTAGCTACAAAGGTTTTTTTTTGCTTATCCTCCAGAATATAGCCTTTTTATGGCGCTAAGTTTTTCCTCCATCGTCGTCAACATTTTTAAACTCATATTTAACTTTTTAAACGAAATTAAGCTACAATAATAAATAACAATTTCACAACTGATCATAAAACACATCAAGAAGAGACAATTATTATTATTATTATTATTATTATTATTATTAGCACCCCATCTTACTATCCGTTCGGGTTGTACGCACTTACACTAATGTGCAATAGTAGGGTGAGTGTGAGATGAAATGGAGGACCTACAGTTTAACGGGGGATCCGAACCATCTGTGCCGGGACAGGGGATTGAATCCCGCACCCCAAAAGACAAATAAAAAACTGAACACTGTGCAAACAGCTCTTATCACGTTAGATAGCTTTTGCTAAACGAGTATTGTGAATGTACAATACTATAGTCATACTTTACATGTACAGAAATGCAAAGAGATGCGCGCGCAGCTAGAGTCATCTCTCAGTCCATCCATCGTTTCAAACAACATCCTGTGCGTGTATTGTGGGAATAGGCGCATCTGTTTAGGGCGCTTACAATTGAAAATGCCAGGCCTCCACCGTGGTTCGGATTCCACGTTAAACTGTAGGTCCTTCATTTCATCTCACAATCACCCTACCATTACACATAATTACACATTAGCGTAAGTGCGTATAACCCGAATGGGTTGTAAGACGCGGTGCTAATAATAATAATAATAATAATAATAATAATAATACAATTGAAAACTACTATACAATATTAAAATCAATCGGTGTGTGGATGCTAATTACTGTAGTCTAATACAGTACTATAATTACATTGGAGCCCCAGTCGGATAGTAAGGAGGGCCGGATAGTAACACATATATTGTATATCATAGTTACTCTAATAGGGTGGAAAAGAGGAAGGGAGCATTTTAGAGGTGATATACCCACATCTGCGTGGAAGGAAAATGGGAAGCAGTTTAGGAAAAAAACAGCTTAAGTAGGCTCAACTGGGATTCGAACCCCAATCTCCCTGTCATCAGCAGACCATTCAATCACTGAAGCAGGTTAAGGTGTCAAGTTTGTATCGAAATTGGCCCTGTCTGCAGAGTCCTCGTTTCCAATCATGCGCATGTGTGTGTGTTTAGTATCACTGACCACTTTCCAATTAAACCAAGGTCATGGCCATGTCAAGGGTCGTAGCAAGCTGCGTGCTAATTAATGAATGTAAGAAACAGCTGTCAGACTCTGCTTCTTGGATACCTCGCATTCACTACACAAACACACGAGGGACTGCGACAATCAAGGTGGGAGTGTAGGGTACGGGAGTTAAGGTGGGAGTGTAGGTGACGGGAGTTAAGGTGGTAGTGTAGGGGACGGGAGTTAAGGTGGGAGTGTAGGGGACGGGAGTTAAGGTGGGAGTGTAGGGGACGGGAGTTAAGGTGGGAGTGTAGGGGACGGGAGTTAAGGTGGGATTGTAGGGGACGGGAGTAAAGTGGGAGTGTAGGGGAGGGGAGTTAAGGTGGTAGTGTAGGGGACGGGAGTTAAGGTGCGAGTGTAGGGGACGGGAGTAAAGTGGGAGTGTAGGGTACGGGAGTTAAGGTGGGAGTGTACGGGACTGGAATTAAGGTGGGAGTGTAGGGGACGGGAGTTAAGGTGCGAGTGTAGGGGACGGGAGTAAAGTGGGAGTGTAGGGTACGGGAGTTAAAGTGGGAGTGTACGGGACGGGAATTAAGGTGGGAGTGTAGGGGACGGGAGTTAAAATTAGAGTGTAGGGGACAGGAGTTAAGATGAGAGTGTTGGGGACGCGAGAAAATGTCAGTGTTTTTGCAGTGTTTCTATTAAAACTCCTTTTGAACAAAATTAAATAAAATGTTTCTCCACTATAGACGGAGTTTAATTTTTAATAACAATTGTAGAATATCTGTCATGAACATAGCGGCATTAGACGAAACACACTTTTTAAATAAATAGAAAAGGTTGTCTGTCATAAAATTCCAGGACATGCTAGACAGATATTCAATAATTGTTGAATAGATATTACCAAGTGAATAAAATTAAACCTTGTTTCTACTGGAGCAATATTTTATTTATCTTGTCAAAAAAAAGGTTTGATTTAAAAATTTGAAAAGTTCTCCCCTTAACTCTCGTCCCCTACACTCCCACCTTAAGAGAGCTATGTTGGCCTTGGAAATGTTTCTATCTATAGTCTATAAATGGCACGAATGCAATCGAAGTAACGTATCCCAAATTGTAGCGTTTACACCTCCGGTTTAATTTGTCCACAAGAACATTTTTTCTCTCTCCAACTTGTTTATACTATCTATCCGGTTACACATTTCATCACATCACACCAATGCCATAGAAATAATAAGGGTTGAATTTATCGAAAATGCATCCGAGTTGGCGTTGAAGGAGAGTGTGAAACCATTTAGGGTTAGAAATAAAAAAAATCTCAATATTCTCTACTGGGATTCTAGCCTTAAACCTCTACGTCATCGGTAAAACGGACTTGAGACGAGATTGACGTCTAGCCCGCATAGCCATCGGTGCGGGTATATCCGGGAATCAATCGTGATCCAGGAAGACCGGTCAGTCGACTTTGGTGGTTCCCAGTAATCCATCCAGGAAGCCTCATACCACCTAAACAACCAGGATACCGTGGCCTTGACTCGTCGAAACACCTCACGTCATGATACACACATGCTATGAATCTACTTCTTATATTCATCTTTTTAAACACCACTTCATACTACCTGTTCAGGTACTAGTTACACCAATGGGGCCAGGGATCAGGAAGGCTTAACTTAGAGGAAGTGTACCCGCATCTGCGGGGAGGGCGTGTGGTAAACCATTTGTGAAAACCACCCTCAGTGCATCCGACCGGTATCGAACACCGATCTCCCCGTCATCAGTAATCTATTACAACATGAGATTATCGCGGTAGACCACGCACGCTGCCACCGGAGTGGGTTCTTATATCCATCAACAACAATGTTAAGGTTTAACATTTTAAAATACTGATTTTATTTCCACAAGCTCTTCACACATAAGCCCCGCTTTTATTTAGATTCTGAAACAACTCTTTAGTATTACTATTAATAATTACCTGGAAGAGCAACTTAATGCCACTATTAATTAGTACCTGGAATAGCAATTTAGTGCCACTATTAATTAGTACCTGGAATAGCAATTTAGTGCCACTATTAATTAGATAGCTGGAATAACATTTTAATACTTCTATTAATTGTCACCTGGATTATAAACTTAGTGCCACTATTAATCAGTACCTGGAATAGCAATTTAGTGAATCCTTTACTAACGATTTGATACTTGAATTTAAAATCATTAATATATATTTAAAATATTTAAAAACTAATATTCTCTCAGATGTTTGTTTATATGGGTTAGCGAAATACTCAAAATTAAATTATTTTACTAAAAATTCGCACTAACAAGTACTTTAGGTGATAAAAAAAATAGCACAGTTTGAATTTGTTCCTTTTTGTGTTTTTTGTTAGTCAAATTTATGTAGAAAATAAAATTTAAACTATTATATTTTGTTTTTGTACATGACTACAGGCTGGATAGTGATATACAAATTAAAAGCATTACATACAAACAAGCGGGCTGGTTAGAAATGTATCGTGGGCTGAGCGTGGCTCGTGGGCCGTGAGTTTATGAACCCTGTCTTAGACCATTCAATAACCAAAGCGGATCGTAAATAAATTAATTTCATATTATATATATATATATTAGCACCACGTCTTACTACTTGTTTGAGTCATACGCCTTTGCACTAATTATACTAATGAGTTAGGGGTTAAAGGTTGAATTTAGAGGAAGTTTACTCGCATTTTTATGGAGAGAAAGTAGAAAACCATTTTGGGAAAACCACCCTCAGTACACCCAGCCGATATTTAAACCTCTATCTCCCCGTCATCGGCAATATAGTATGCTGCAAGAGTAGCGCCCTAGACTATGCGTCCACTGAGGTGAGTTACGTTATATTAAAAATAGAAAAAAAAATCCAATACGCATATCAGGGGTCACATAGCTTAAGGCAGGCGTGTCAAACACGTCTTATCATGACGGCCACATTTAATAATTAAAAATACTGAGAGGGCAGCAATTCAAAAATTCCAATATGGTTTTTATAGTGATTAGACATAATCTTAATTTAGTACCTTATAAAGACAATATGAAAAGAGTATGCCTATATAATATACAGTAGAACACGTTTCACCTTATTTTTACCAGCCATTTGTAACCATTTATTTGCAGCTACGGTGTAAATGTGGAGGTTTAAATCCCTCGCTGAAGTCATACTTTAATTTTGTTGAGAAATGTGTTCATAGACCGTGTAGGAAAACTGGTTAACTTTTTTTTAACACCGCGTCTTACTACCCACTCTGTTTATACACCTATCTACAATATACACTAATGTGTTAGAGACGAGGAAGGTTAAATTCAGAGAAAGTGTAACTGCATTTGGGTGAAGGTAGTGTGAAAAACAATTTTGGAAAAACCACACTCAGTATACCCAACCGGAATTCGAACCACGATCTTCTAGTAATCAACAGTTTAGACCAACATGAAAGTGACGCCTTAGCCCATACGGCCACCGAAGCCGGTTAGTATTTTTTAACTCAGCCTACATTCGAATACGGGTGAATACGCTCCAAATTTTATTTTTCTCCCCCCTGTCTAAAGAGTGTAAAATTGAAGATATCTCGAGTGGGTAGTAGGACACGATGGTAAGATAATTATAATATGATTATAATAATAGTCCGAGCTTGGAGATGACGCGTTATTTCTTATAAACAGGTCATGCACGGCCGCACAGTACAGTTACCACGCCTACAACATCCGAACTTAACTCACAGAGACAACATTTCTCAAGAGATGACGAAATAGCGGAACTGTATGACGTTAGATTTTTCCAACACCCACCCGCTTGGTGACGTATATCTTCTTGTTTTTGTTTTTTGTCACCACGTCTCAATATTCGTTTGGACTGCACTCGTACTTAATATTTACAATAATTTGCTAGGAATGAGGAAGGTTGTGTATCCATTTTTTATTGGAGGAAGAATAGAAAACCAGGTAGAAAAATCCCCCCAATACTCAAACCAAGAATTAAAACCCCGATATCTCTGTCATCACCAGAATAGTTTATTGTGAAAGCGACGCCTTAGACCAGGCGACCATCGAAACCAGGGTTGATGGACTATAGTCTCGAGATAAATGAGCCAACCTTGTCACATTCGTCAGGATTTTGGGCTGTTAAATCCTTTCTTGCACTCACCGGCAACCAAAGGTAGACCTAAATACTATGGCACATAATCTAAAATAATTAACGCATCGGTGGCCATGTGGACTAAATATCAGGCTCGTCTCCTCTGGTTTGCTAGTGAGATGTTTGGCACTCAGATAGCGATTAATGTACTGAGGATATTAGTGTAATCAAATGGTTTCCCATTGAATCACAACGCAAATTTTGGTATATTTTCTTTTGATTATATCTCCCTTATCTCGACCCCATTTGTAAGATTACCTGCGTATAGCTGAGACGGGTAGTAATACACGGATGCAGGAGAAATATATATGTAGGCTATTTCAATTTTAATATGAAGGGTCTTACTGACTGACAGATAAGTTACTAAATCTACTTTCACCTATTCATACGTCAAGTCATGTGATCTGAAGCTGTCACTTTTGATAAATTTTATCAATACCTATAACATAATAATAATAATAATAATAATAATAGCATAATAAAATAGTATCATTGTTGCCCGAAAAAAAGTTTGCATTTTCGAAAAGATTCTTTCTAGTGAGAATTGGACTGTCAGCCTCCTCCCCTGCTATATAGGCTACGTATCCTTCGTCCCCTCTGTAAGGTAGCAAGATTAAACTAACCTTAATAAAGATCTAGACTCAGATTAACGATCAGACCTCGAGGTATTACTATAGAACATATAAACATAAAGTTTGATCTAAATCCATCGGTTGTAGCCCAACTACAGACAGACAGAATAAGTAAAACCTACCTTTTTTTTGGGGG
>CABFVZ010000611.1:129502-151084 GCA_902151445.1 Timema monikensis
GAAGCGCATCAAAGTCAAGACTCAATATAATATAGTGGGAATTAATTTAAAAACTGTTTCAATAATTCATGTATATGAGAAAGTATAACTATCTCCCCTAAGACCTTTGACAGAAGACAGACTATGCGAATGCGGAACACGTCGTACTTGAATGTCAATTAACGGTAAGAGAGAGGGAAACAATGCTAGTTCTATTACAGGCCGGAGCAATCTATTTATATACTATAAAGCCACATGACTGACTGACAGTAATGTTTACCCACTTCCAGGTAAGATAGAAATTTGGCAAAAGTATTGCTTCTAGCCTGTAACCAACGGGAAAATTCCAAAAAGTGAAAAAATTGTAATTTCTAAGCCCCCCAAAAAATTCAAAATTGCGGAACAACTTAAAGTCGGTGCGGACCTTTTTTTTGGAGGTCTCTTGTGGCTAAAAGGTAAGATCTATCAAAAAACTGCTCTGAAATTACATTAGTTTACATCCACTTGTAAAGAAAACTCACGGGGGGTTAGGGGGTGGAGGCCCCAACGAACAAAACGAGTTTATCATATACTGGGCGACGTGGATAGGCGGGGTCTCTTAGTTGCAATCGCGAGCGACGTGTCAAAGAGAGAAAAACTTACATCTTACCGGCTGGCAGAGTGGAACCAGTGGTGGATTTACGACCGCCACCCATAGGCACTAGAAAATTTGCCAACCACTTTTCCTGGTCTTATTTTATAAACTTCAAAATCCCTGTTTTCCCCCTACAGCTCGTCGTACACCAATATACACATACCATATACACAAGTGCTATCAGTGGAATTACAGATAAAAAGTGCTTACATTATTTGATTATTTATTATAGTGAGGTTTTAAAAGTATTAAGAATCTGTTTAAAAATTTGAAATAAATACTCTTACACTTATCACCACACACATATTCAAATATTGTTTAATTTTAAAATATAAAGTTTGCTTTAGTAGACTGTATAACATGTTACTACAAATTAAATATTAGCATGTGCACAGTAATGAAATAGTCGACAGTATCTTTCGCCTTGAATTCTGCTGAGATAACTGGTTTAAGATGCCAAAAAAATCCCTTTTATCCAGTAAGTGATCTTCCATTAAAATGAATGTCCGTGAATTAAGGCGATCCTTTGGCCTATTGGTAAGTAGATACAACAAGTCACAACAATCACATATATGTTGAAGTCATAAAAAAAATGTTAACTGGTATAAAAAATATATAGTTTCTTTCGTCATTCAAAATTTGCCGCCCCTAAAATCTGCCGCCGTAGACACGTGCCTACTAGGATTTTGTGTAAATCCGCCCCTGGGTGGAACGGTACGAGTAACTCCAGGTTATCCGGAGCCCAGCTGGGGAAGGCTCCCTTAGTATGTCAGTAGTGGAAACTGCCGACGGAGCCGAGCTACAGTAGCACCATGGCTTCTTTGGTGCTGACTGACAGCTCACAGATGACCTAAAGTTTTACTGTCAAAAGTGACAGCTGCAGATCATATGTCTTGGCGTAGGGATACATAATTTGGTCTGGTAACTTTTCAAAGCCATCAGAAGTGAGCTGTGAGCTGTCAGTCAGCACCAAAGAAGCCATGGGGCTACTGTACCGGCTGGGAATTAGAGTAATCGAAGAAAATCAAGAGACGGAGGAAGATAACCCTCAACTCGCATGGTCTTGCCCATTTGACAACAAGTGAGGTGCTGAGCTGGGGCGGTGGGGCTTCCTGTCCCTCAAAGTTTCTTCATTGGTTGTTATCAGTAGACGAAGAGACAAGGAAGAATATAAAGATGATCTCTGACCACCGAGTTGCAAGATATGTATTAGGTTAAGTTAGTTTTAGTTTTCTATTTTCTTCTGCTATGTTTAGTTTTAGGTCCAAGGTAGTGGTTTTAGCTGGAGAGAAATCTACGGAAGGGCGCCTCCCCAGGTGGTGGATAAGGGAATGCTCACCACTGATCCGGGGACTATTAGACTGAAAGCAGAGGGACACCCAGTGGGGCAGGGTACCGGGGGCGTAAAATACCCAGGGTGGACCATTTAGTGGGATAAAATCAGAATATAGGGAAATAGGAACACTTAAATTTAGAGCTATAATTAACACTAAATTAAATAATATGATTGTAAATAGGTTAAACTAGTAATTAGCGGAGGTAGAGAAACAATATAACATAGGTCCTGAGTTACAGTCTAGGCCTCAGGACAGAAAGTAAGGATATATGAGTATCTCCCCCCCCCCCCCCCCCCCCNACACACACACGGGACAAAAAAGCAGCCTCTAAACATAGTGTGGGAGCGTAGGGGAAGCGAGAAAATGTCAGTTTTTTTTTAAGTTTTTATGTCAAAACTTTTTTGGGATCAAAATAAATAAATTTCTCCAGTATAAACATAGATTTTAATTTTCTTCACATGGTGATATCATCAAATGTTGAGTATCTATCAAGGCTGTTCTGAAATTGAATGACAACTTTTTCTCTTCATTTATAAGGCTTCTCATCTAATGCCGCCATGTTCATGACAAATATTTAACAAATGTTGATACCATTACGGGAAGATAACCAAACTATGTTTCTGCTGAAGCAATTTTTATTTATTTTGTAAAATAAAAAATTTGCTATAAAAACTGAAAAAAATACTGACATTTTCTCGCGTCGTGTTGAGCTCGACTGCTGAGGACGGGGAGATCGAGGTTTGAATCTCGGTCGGGTGAACTGGGTATGGTTTTTCCTAAATGGTTTTCCACTCTCCCTCCACGCAAATGCTTGTTCACTTCCTCTAATTCAACCTTCCCAATTCCTAATCCATTAGCGTAATTAGTTCTTTAAGCGTATAACCCGAACGGGTAGTAAGACGTGGTTCTAAATATTATTATTATTTTCTCGCGTCTCCTGCATTCCCACCTTCTGTGAATCGCGATGTGGGGGCTATATGATTAACAATAGAGGTGATATTGCGGTAGCACCGTGTCACTCACAGGTACTTGGTTTTATAGGAGGAGGGGGGAGGAGAGTTAGTTACATCAGGCAGAGAATACGCACACTGTAACAGATCCTTTGTTCTCTTGAGAGGCTCCGAATAACACAAGGTCAATCTCTAGTGACCAAATAGCCCCGTTACGCCGCAACTTGTCTGGTGATGAAGTTTGTTAATTGCAGCTTTACAAAAGTAAAAGGAAGGTATAATTAGAGGTCATTGCATGGTTTAGGAGTAATGGTGGAGGGGTGTGTGGGGTGGATGCATCGCTTTACACCCACATAGATTGTATTAACAAATGGTTGCAAAAAGCCGGCGCAACTTTGAAAAGATGCGTCAAAATCAGTATTCATTAAAAAATAATAGGCGTAGTTTGAGCTAAAATTCGCGAAGTTTGGTTACGCCCTCTCAAGAGTAGGCGATACTTTTAAATCGTGTCACTTCAATTAATTAAAATGGCGTTATATTATCTTAATACTCTGGAATACACTAAGTCCACAGGTATTCATATCGATAGTTTTTTTGGAAGTATTTAAAATATGTGAATTTTACTTTTGTATTTATAATTTTAATGCAAACATGTAGAGGTTTATTTGCTGATACATCCTCACTAGACCAAGGAATGGAATATAGCCTACTTTATGCGGAAACAGTGAAGGCCTGAATACTTGCACAAGGACATAACGTGCATGGATTTTTTTTCTAGCTATCCTATCTGCTGATAAAAAAGAACCTTTGTCATAAATAGCCTCTTTGAAAAATATGCCTAAATAGGTATTATCAGCCTTATGTTATAATATTATTACAATGTTGGCGTCAATGTTTTCGTCCGCAATAAAATTGTATATCTTGAATTTTGTTTTAATTTGTAAAATCCTCCATTTCAATTAATTTCAGAATAGCTTATCCTTTTTTCATTTTGGCATCTGGTAGCCCTATGTGTACGACTCGTATCTTTAATATCATCTGGAACTGAAACAAAAGCTCTTGGTCGTCAAATATAAGTCTACCAATATATTGGTCACGGACGCAGAAGATCTTTTGATGGATCAAGCGATGTTCCTCCTTGAACTCTTCAAAAGAGATCGTGGACAAAAATTAATTGAAGAGTTTCACGCTTGCACTAGGCATGTGATGTGACCTTGTGTGTGTGTGTGTGGGGGGGGGNGGGGGGGGGGGGGGGGGGGGGGGGTGTTCACGCCCCGATGAATTACAGCGAGTCTGTTAAAAGTGAATGCAAAGACCGTGAAATGGACATACAATTTTTTTCTTTTCTCACCTCGTCTTACTACCTGTTCAGGTTATACATTTGTAATTATGATAATTAGGCTTACTCTAATAGGGGTAGGGATGAGGAAGGGAAGCAATTTGTAGGTTATCAACCCATATTTGCGTGGAAGGAGAGTGGGAAACCATTTAGGAAAAAACCACCCTCAGTAGAACCGACTGGAATTTTAGCTCAGATCTCCCCGTCATCAGCAGACCAGTCTAACACTAGAGTTATGTCTTAGACCAGTCGACCACTGAAGCGGGTGCAGATTTAGTTAAATATTGAATAAAATTTACTATGACTCGTTTTATTTTAACGATGAGCAGTAACACACCGAAAGGGCCCGGGCGATAGGGGGTCACTGCTATATACGCCCCCACCCCATTCCCCCCTGTTCATGGTCGAAGATTATTTTAATAAAAGCTTAAAACTTATTAAATATAATTAAAATAAATATAACCGTGGTTCACAAATTTTTAGAACGACAAACTTTCACCGAACCCCTTCGCATCTTTGAACAAAAGAGGGTTTATTGGGAGGGGCTAATTTGTAATGTTATTATTCTTTCATTATTGAATCTAATTTTATCCGTTTCAGTGGCCGCATAGTCTAAGGCGCTACTCCCTGAGTAGATTAGACCGTAGATGATGGGAAGATTGAGGTTCGAATCTCGATCGAGTGTATTGAGGGTGGTTTTTCAAAAGTGTTTTTCCATTCACCCTCCACGAAATTTCGGCTACACTTCCTCTAAATATAGCCTTTCTAATCCCTAAAACCATAAGCATACATCTAGAACGGGTAGTAAGATGCGGTGTTAAATAATATATCTATTTCTATTATATTTTACAACTATTTTATTCATTACTTAATATAATTTTATAAAAACCCTGCTTTAAATTTTTCCCTTTTTCATTTTTTTCTTTCCGTACTTCAGTCTAATTTTTTTTATTGATTTTCTATTTCCAAATAATTACAACATTTTCACATGTAAAAAACACTTTTTGTGACCCACCAAAAATTGCCTCGTGGCCACAGTTTTGAAACCATTGATTTATATGATTCAAATGTATAGGCTAATTATTTGAGAACAAGCTTGTTACTGACGATTTAACATTTATAACACGAATTAATATAAGAAAATGCATTTATATTTTTGATAGAAAAAATAAAAGTGAATAAATAACAGCTCCAAAATATTATATCCTCCTGGTATATTTCTGCGTGCACCACTGACCACGCGCCACTACCGGCCTTATCAAAAGGGATGGGTGGGTGCTACGCAGAGGAACGAAATGGTGACTCCTAAGAACTCACCCGTATATAGGTGTTATATTAGTCTAGTCTTAAGGTGTCTTCATAAAATCTCAACAGTAACCTGTTAAGTCATCTCTTAAGCCACCTGCACAACATTCCAGTAAACTGTCAGCTACCCATAATAGTACACCATAAGTTCCCGATTCACGAGGCAAATTCTTTACAAATATTTACCCGCAAGTTTAAAAAACTGTGTAAGTTGATTGGTGCTTAAAGATGTATTTTTGATATAAATGTTCGTTTTAAATGACAATTAAAGCTAAACGGTTTCTTCTAGAAATAAAATAAAATGGGGATAACACTATCAGCTGTGCGTAATCTCACCAGTAACGCCCTACATTATTAAGTGGCCTTTGATAGCTGGCATCATAAACCAAAGCAGGGGTACCCAGTTCATCCAAGTAGATAAGTAGTTCGATAGCACTAGTCTAGTTCCTTCACGGAGATTAGTAGTTCGACAGCACTAGTCTAGTTCCTTCACGGAGATTAGTAGTCCTCTAATAATTTGCTAGTTCCTCCACGGAGACTAGTAGTCCTCTAATAATTTGCTAGTTCCTCCACGGAGACTAGTAGTCCTATAATAATTTGCTAGTTCCTCCATGGAGATTAGTTGTCCTATAATAATTTGCTAGTTCCTCCACGGAGACTAGTAGTCCTATAATAATTTGCTAGTTCCTCCACGGAGACTAGTAGTCCTCTAATAATTTGCTAGTTCCTCCACGGAGACTAGTAGTCCTCTAATAATTTGCTAGTTCCTCCACGGAGACTAGTAGTCACTATAATAATTTGCTAGTTCCTCCATGGAGATTAGTAGTCCTCTAATAATTTGCTAGTTCCTCCACGGAGACTAGTAGTCCTATAATAATTTGCTAGTTCCTCCACGGAGACTAGTAGTCCTATAATAATTTGCTAGTTCCTCCACGGAGTTTAGTAGTCCTCTAATAATTTGCTAGTTCCTCCACGGAGACTAGTAGTCCTATAATAATTTGCTAGTTCCTCCACGGAGATTAGTAGTCCTCTAATAATTTGCTAGTTCCTCCATGGAGATTAGTAGTCCTCTAATAATTATGCTAGTTCCTCCAAGTATATTAGTAATCCTCTAATAATTTGCTAGTTCCTCCACGGAGATTAGTAGTCCTATAATAATTTGCTAGTTCCTCCACGGAGATTAGTAGTCCTACAATAATTTGCTAGTTCCTCCACGGAGATTAGTAGTCCTCTAATAATTTGCTAGTTCCTCCACGGAGATTAGTAGTCCTCTAATAATTTGCTAGTTCCTCCATGGAGATTAGTAGTCCTCTAATAATTATGCTAGTTCCTCCACGGAGATTAGTAGTCCTCTAATAATTTGCTAGTTCCTCCACGGAGACTAGTAGTCCTCTAATAATTTGCTAGTTCCTCCACAGAGATAAGTTGTCCGATAGAATTAGCCGAGCTCCTCCACTTTTATGAGGAGTGAGGGAGTCGAGGTAATCCGTTGCACTAAATTAGGCCTACATGTGGAAAGAAGGAGCTTCGCACAGGGATTTATAAAACTAAATAAGAACAAAATTCACTAACGCATGAAAGGTTAGGTTAAGTTAAGCTGGGTGGTAGCCATTAATTTTATATATATATATATATATAATAAAAGGTTTGTAAATTAAATTTGTACTTGTCTTTTGTACTGTAAATACTTCTTTTGGTTTTTTTTGCACCCTATCTTACTATTTGTTTGGGTTATCCGCTTAAGTACTAATTACGTTAATGGTTTAGGGGATTATAAAGGTTATATTTAGAGGAAGTTCACCAGCATTTGCGTGCAGGAAGAGTGTAAAACCACTTTGGGAAAACCTACCTCAATGCGCCCGGTTGAGATTCTAACCTAGATCTCACCATCATCGGCGTCTAATCTAATGCGAGAGTAGCGTCTTTGACCATGCGGCCACCGAAGCGGGTCATCTTCCTTGAGTTGTCCTGGAGGAACTTGACCCTCAACCTCCCAGTGGAGGTGCTCGACTATGGAATTAAGATACCTTTGTCGAATAGGAAATTAAACCAGGTCTCGTGGAGGTACTTGCTTGACCCTGTCCAGTCGCAGTACCACAGCCGCGTATCTACAAATACGCTTAACTTGAATCCGTGTGAATCGAGAACTCACTGTAATTTAAAACCACAACTCTTGGAACAAAAATAAGAGAAAGAGAGCTAAGAATAACTTATTATAAAATATTTAGCTACCCTAGAGGCCCTTTGGAATCGAGCTATTGTCGTATGATCAATAGTTAGCCTCAAATAAAACTGTCACGTGGGAAGGCTCTATATACAGATAAACCTACGTTCCTAGAAATACAAAGATAGATGTGTCGAATATGTCAAATTGTAGTGAAGCAAATATTGACATGCCATTTACATCTTAGGGTAACTGAAGCAGAAAACAGATGTAGCTAACCTTATAAATATAAACATGGCCGTGTGTTTCCAACATAACCTGGAAATACGTCCCCCACCTCCTCAGTGTTGAAACTGGCATCGTTAAGTTCTATATATATGTGGTATTATGCAACTCTACACGCACAGTTGACCATATGTGGTTACGTACCTTATGTCAGTTGCAGACATCTTTGTTACGAGGTGATTCTAAAATTATTTGCTTCATGTTATTTAGTTCGAAAATATATTCGTAAGGCATTCTGAAAAGGATATTATTACGATATTGAAGGATGTAACCAAAAGTTTAATAAACAACCAGATTATTTCGGTACTACAGAGTTAAACATACTTGCCAGTTGCGCTAGTGGGGTTGACTCGTACTCAAGAAGCCTAAGATTCCAACCCCAATCAATTTAGGTTGCTTATCCGTTCTGGTGTTTTTCACTCCTTTCAAACTGAACGTCAATTCCTTTTACCTTCTAGATCATCCCCTTTTAGTTAACTCCAAAAAATGGCCTTGTTATTATATAAAATCGTTGCGACGTTTTAAAGTTACCCATCCGTGATATTGTGACTTCACTTTCACTGGTTCTTAAATTTGTGATATCATCGGTGAGGGCGTAATTCGACTGATTACATTAAGGCCCTATTTAGTGGTGCCATAGTTTAAACATTCAAGGTAAGTTTTCTATCTTTCAAGGGGTAGAACATATCTCTGATTATTCTGGCAACATTCTACGACACTGAGGTCAATTCACTAATGACCTGTTTAGAACTGATGGAATTGACGAATAATAAAATGCTTATCCTGTAAAAAAAGAAGCAAAATTTTCCTTTTATTATCAAACGATCTGTCCATATTAAACAAAAAGTGAAAGCACGTTTTTAAAATGTTGACACCCACCTGACCAATATATCTATAGCTTCCCCCTTCTCATTTAATCCCCTCTTCTCCCACAACTTTTTCTTTTATCTCCTAATAGGTGACCTGGTAGTTTAGGGGTAAGGTGTCGGGCTTCTATGCTGGCGGTCCGGGGTTCAATCCTCGGTCCCGGCACAGATTTATCTGATTACCAAACCCTTCCTTCACCTCTGACAAGACATCTTGTGAATGTGGGGAATGCCAGGCCTCCACCGTGGTTCGGATTCCACGTTAAACTGTAGGTCCTCCATTTCATCTCACAATCACCCTACCATTACACATTAGCGTAAGTGCGTATAACCCGAACGGGTAGTAAGACGTGGTGCTAATAATAATAACATTTTATCTCCTATATTACTTTACTATCTCGATCAAAAGGTGACAAGGGGTGTGAATCTAACATGAAGTGAAGTAAAAGAACGTGACGGAAATACTATGTTGCGTGTCTAGAAATAATTGCTGTCTACTTGTTCCAACACAATCGGTATTAGATCAAAGTGTCTGACGTCCATCTAGACACCTAGCTCGAGGCAACAGACACTGACCGGAGTACTTCAAACAGACACTACTCTTCTTGACCTACATTCCTCACGTATTTTAATGACATCTGATCTTTATATTGGTACATCACATACGATGCTCATAAGTACAACTTTGTTTATGAACCCTTGGTTGTATGAATTAATATTTAAAAGTATTTTTTTTTTGTCAAGTTGAAACTTTGGATAATATTTTCTTGATTTGTGTCAATTTTAGTCATTTATGTTGAATAAGTTTATTTTTAATTACTATATATATATATATGAAAGTGTTGACCTGAAGATTTGGAACCGCTATCAAGACAACAATTTTTACCGGAAGTCTAAAAGGTCATACCCTCCGATCCCCCCTTCCCCAACACACCCACTCAGACGCATCACCGGAACCACTGGGACTATAGGGGGTACCCCTTGAGACCTTGTAAAAAAGAATTTCCCCTAAACCTATCCGGCCTCCCCTGCCTTCCAGACGAATCACCGGAACGTTTCTTTAGAACTATAATCTTCTTCAGTTTAAAACTAAAATCTTCGTCTCTCTAAAACTAAAATATATGTTTAAAATGTATATCTCATTAAAATTTACGTCTTTGTATTATTAACTCGCTCTAAATATTTAAGCCAAGTTTTCTCTCTAAACATTACAAGACAAAATGGCGATTCTTATTTTACCATGAAAATTACTTTAAGGGTAATTACTTTGGCAGAAATTTCCAAATGTTGTTCATATCTCCGCAACTAATTGAGATACGAATTTTTTTTTATAGCTGCTAAACTGTAGTAATATTAGTTATACTCAAAATTAATATATTTTATTTTGAATATAATTTTATAATAACAATAGTTTCTGAGCTATTTGCAAACACGTTTTTTATAGAGTTATAACTCTGACAATTGAAATTGATTGACATACTTTTTGGTGGACATAATTATGGTTATTTCCTTCCTTAATGTTTCTGTACAAGTGTATATTATTTCATTTATGTCCTTTGATGGAGTGTTTCTGCAACACAGTATATTATTTCGTTTAACAAATCTTGCTAGATTTTATTAAATATTTCTCTATTAAGATAAAAGAGAGGGAATTTTTGTGTGGTCCACCGGATCATTTATTTTGATCACTATTGATATATCAAAAGTGGTATATATATATATATATATATATATATCAAAAGTGATATATATATATATTTCACAGGCGTTGACTTATAAAATACACTTAAGATTATATTCTCCACTTCCTTTTATCCATCCAAGCTTTCCATATATTTCTACTTTAAAGGAAAACGTAACTTTCATTTTGATTGTGAAATATAACAAACATAATTAAGTCACACAGCGGCATGTCCTTTGGGCAAAAAAACAAAAAACAAAAGCGTAGGACGAGCTTCTCCAAAACGCCACAAGAGCGCTCGCATCTCCGCAAACAATATAACGCTGCGATAACAACGTTCACTTGTTTGAGGTCGAGTGTACATTGTATAGACCAGGAGGTTTCAACACGCGACCCGCGAGCCGTTTGTGGCACGCGAAGGAGTTTGAGGTAAACTCTAGTTTATTTCAAGTGCTTGGCACGAAAGGGGTTGTTGGTGATTTGGACTGAAACAATATTGAGCTCTGAGTCTCAAGGCTCTCAGTCCAATACCTTGGATAAGCCGGTAAAGCGTCTGTCAATCCAATAACCAATCCCGGGTTCATTTACCGTCATGGCTGAAAAATTTGTTCTCAGTAAATTTACTGCATGGGTGACTGGACATTCTCAGTTCTTGAATTACTCTCGTTTGTAAATAGTGTTTTAATAATAATAATAATAATAATAATACCTTTCAGAAAGTGCACGTTAAATACCTCAAATAAATAATTGGCCAAGTAAACATAAAAATTATTATTTATTTTTAATACTGTTAAAATAAATGTTTACGAATTTACATAATTTATCCACAATATAAATCTTTGATTTTAAAGTAAATACACTTTCTACAACGAATATTGGTTGGAAGTCACTAAATATGTTTTATTTGATTTAAAAACTAAAATGTTACCCGCCTCGGTGGCGTGGTTAGCTAACGCGCTAATATTATGTTGAGCTAGACTGCGGAGGACAAGGAGGTCAAGGTTCAAATCTCGGTCGGGTGAACTGGGGTTGGTTTTTACTAAATTGTTTTGCACTCCCCCTCCACGCAAATGCGGGTTCACTTCCTTTAAATTTGACCTTCCCAATTCCTAACCTATTGGCGTAATTATTACGTAGATATGCGTGTAGCCTGAAAGGGTATTAAGACGTGGTGCTAAATAAAAAAACTAAATTTTTCATTTAAAAATCATCAAGAGCTTCCAATAATTCTTCTTTACTGTATAATTTCTCTTTAAATTATTAATTAAATAATCTAAGGTGTTCATACAATAAAAATATAATGTGTTTATTCACACCATTGAGGCAACATGAGTTTCTAGTTTTCAAAATAAAGTGCTTCCTATGAAAATCAGACCATTTTTGAGAATTTTGGCACTTGGTCATGTTTTTCATCCGAGAGGGGGAATCCCGGAAGTTGTAAGCGAGAGCGAGCAATCATCAATACGGTCAGTTGGCACCAATGGACCCTACTTCTCCTGACCTGAAACAAATTCCCCTGGCGGCCGCGTTGTCAACTAACGAATAGGGTGTCTAGCACCTTCAGACTGGATGCAAGCACTTTCATCTTCAACTGAACTAGAACACGTCTTTATGGGGTCATTCTCATTCCCTTTCTCATCATCTTGAAACGACCCAGGAAGTCGCTGAGGTTTATTTATACACCTCCCAAGTGATTTAACATTTGTTCACCACTATAAACAGTCCTATTTACATAGGAAGGGTCGATATTTGTTGTATTAGGGTAAAATACTCGTCTGAGGACACTGTATTCGTTGGTTCAAACCCCGGATTTTTCTTAAGCGATAAAAATCCGTTGCACAACTTTCTTTGGTGGGGAAGTAAAGCCGTCGGTCCCATGTTGATTGTGGCATGTAAAAGAACCCTGTAATGTATGTGAAAATACCTTTGCCGGAAAAATTGGTAGGCTCTTTCACTCTCACTCATAGAATTTCTCGTGTGCTGAGATAATCAGTTGATTCAGAAAGTGCACGTTAAAGCATAGGAAGGAATTTATCTGATGACTAAACAAGTTACTAAATCTACTTTTACGTATTCATACGTTAAGTCATGTTATCAACAGGTGTCAATTTTGATATATATTATAAATACCTATAAAATAATAATTATTATAAAAGTTATAACATTTTTATCATCGTGTCTTAATACCTGTTGAGGTTATACTCATATGTACTAATTACCCTAATATTTTACGGGTGAGGAAGGTCAAATTCTTGATTAAGTGTACCCGCATTTGCGTATAGAATGTGTGTGTAAAACCATTTAGTGAAAAAAACTCAGTACAACCCACAAGGATTCAAACCGCAATCTTCCCGCCATCGACAGTCTAGTATATTGCGAAAATGACGCCTTATACCATTAGATCACCAAAACGGGTGTCAGTTATTTGTATTTTTAAATGATCTATTTATGATTACGACCATTATTTAATATAATAAAGTTACAAAACAAAAGTACTACGTTAATGGTATTCGCATAAATTTTTAAACAATTCACGAATCAAAATATCAGACATTGAACAAATATTCAGAGCTATCTTTATTAACAAATTCTTTATGTAAACATATGACTCAACTAAAGATGGGCTTACCAAATCCTCGCCCCAATTTCTTGAATTCCACGAATACTATTATATTCGAGAGAGTAGAGATTTGTAGATATCTAAAAATTAAAAAATATATATCTTTAATAAAGTTTTTTTAGCACCACGTCTTACTAACTGGCTTGGTTATACGCTTATGTACTAATTACTCTAACGATTTTAGGGATTAGGAAGTTTATGTTTAGAAGAAATATAGACGCATTTTTTTAGGGAGAGTGGAAAACAATTTAGAAAAAAACCACCCTCAGTACAACCGACTGAGAGTTGATCTCCCAGTCATCGGTAGATTAATCTACTGAGAGAGTGACGCCTTAGACTATACGGCTACATAAGCGAGCAAAAAATTGTATAAGATTACATCAGGTAAAAAATTGTAAAAGTTTATATAAAGTGTTTTCTTTGTTGTGAATGACGTAATGGATATGACAAACAAAATATCATTTGGGAGTAACGCCAAGCCTTAATAACTTATTTTATATTAAATTTTAAATTTCTATTTTCACTTTGATTTAAACTGTACAGTTTCAAATATTCAATATTCGAAAAAAAAATATTAAGGTTTGGATTCGAGAGATAAAGGATTCAAGCCATATAGACCCGTCTCAAAATAACTTAAAGATAGAACAGACACAACACCCAGCCTCTAATCGGTAGTTTATCACTGTGAAGGCGTATCCACGAGTCCACTAATGATAAATCTCCGGGCCATACCAGGTTTCAAGCAGAGAGCCCTTCACTTAGCAAGCGGACACGCTAGCGACTGAGCTGGTGGTTGGACTCAAGTGACAAGGACACATATCTGTTCCTCCCTCCTTAAGGTGGGAGTGCAGGGAACGTGAGAAAAGGCAAGTATTTTTGCAGTTTTGATAACAAAACATTTTTTTTTTGTCATAATAAAAAATCTGTCAAGGGTGTCCTTAAATTTGACAACTTTTCCTCTTCATTTAAAAAGTTTTTTATTCAATGTCTTTATTCTCATGAAAAATGTTTAACAACTGTTGATACCCGCCTCACTGGTGTAGTTAGCTAACGCGCTAGTCGTGTTGAGCTATACTGCCAAGGACGGGGAGATCAAAGTTCGAATCTCGGTCAGGTGAACTGGGGGTGGTTTTTCCTAAATAGCTTTCCACTCTCCTTCCACGCAAATGTTGGTTCACTTCCTCTAAATTCAACCTTCACAATTCTTAATCCATTAGTGTAATTAGTACTTAAGCTTATAACCCGAATGAGTAGTAAGACGTGGTGCTAAAAAAAACTGTTGATATTACCTTGTGAAGAAAATTCAACTTTATGTTTATACAGTAGCAATATTTGATTTATTTAAACTCAAAAATTGTTTTTCTATAAATACTGCAAAAACACCTTTTCTCGCGTCCCCTAGACTCTAGACCACACTCCAAACGTTGGGGTAGGTCACTCAGTGCATGATAAAGTAGAGAGATGTAGACAAGAGGAAGAGTGGTCAAATCTAGAGAAAGTGTTCAACAAGAATAAATGATAGGTTTTTAACAGCATCGGGAAATGGAAAGATGTGGGGGAGGGGGGAGAGGGAGGGTGTAGGTTCTCACCTATATAGGTCAGAGTAAGGGCCAGCAGCCCTTACTGAAGTAAGCTGAACTAGATCCAGACTTTTTGCTGCGTCACAAGCGCTCCATATCCGCGCTATCCTCGTATCCAAACTAATTAAGCAGACATTTTAGAAAATATTCTAAAGTAGTTTAAATTATTATTATTAATATTATTATTATTATTATTGTTATCACTGCGTCTTACTAACCGTTCGGGTTATACGCACTTACAATAATGTGTAATGGTATGGTGATTGTGAGATGAAATGGAGGACCTAAAGTTTGACGTGGGATCCAAACCACGGTGGAGGCCTGGCATTCCCCACATTAACAATTTGTGATTAAAACACGTCTTGTCAGAGGTGAAGGAAGGGTTTGGTAATAAGATAAATTTGTGCCGGGACCTAGGATTGAATCCCGGACCCCCAGCACAAAAGTCTGACACCTTACCCCTAGACCACCAGGTCACCGAGTTTAAAGTAAGGAGTGGTAATAATTAAAGTTAAGACTTATATAAAAAAACTCAGGAAATAACTATAACAAAATATAAATATTTTAATTGAATGAGTTAGATAGCTTCAAAATTGGTAGATGAATTATGTGACATTAAAATTCAAAAATATTGATTATAATTTTCTTTTAATGTGCAACTAAATTTCATATATCAATTTATTGGAAATTTTCATATAACATCATCAACTGAATTAAAACATAGGTTGACGACAAGTCTAATATGTAATATGTGTATTTCAGACTTGTCGTCAACCTATGTTTTAATTCAGTTGTTGATGTTATATCAATTTATTGTAAATTTTCATATATAACATTTTGTTTCTCTTTAGAAGAAAGTTATAATCAATCTTTTTGAATTTTAATGTCATATAATTCATCTACCAATTTTGAAACTATCTAATTCATTAAATTAAAATTGTTATATTTTGTTATAATTATCTCCTGAGTTTTCTATATAAGTGTTAACTTTAATAATTAAACAAAGATAATTATTATTATTATTAGCACCGCGTCTTACTACCCGTTCGGGTTATACGCACTTACGCTAATGTGTAATGGTAGGGTGATTGTGAGATGAAATGAAGGACCTACAGTTTAACGTGGAATCCGAACCACGGTGGTGACCTGGCATTCCACACATTCACAAGATGTCTTGTCAGAGGTGTAGGAAGGGTTTGGAAATCAGATAAATCTGTACCAGGACCGAGGATCGAACCCCGGCCGCCAGCACAGAAGTCTGACACCTTACCCCTAGACCACCAGGTCACCAAACAAAGATAAGGGCAGTAGAAGTTGACCTCGGTGGTTTTGAGATAAAGCTCTCGCCTCATGATCCGATGTTTATGGGTTCAAAACTGGTCAAGGTTAACGGATATTTCTTGAGCAACAAAAATCCGTAGCACAATTTCCTTCAGAGGGGAAATAAAGCCGCCAGTCACGTGCCTATTGCGCCATGCCCGGAAAAATTGGTAGGCTCTTTCACTCTCACTCGTAAAAAATTTCAGTGCATAAAGCAATGCGAAATTATCGTACTTTAAGGACTTCCCTTGGACATGTGATTTCTCCCAGTTGGTGCGGACAATACTAACCAGCTAAGGGCTGAGTGGTGCGTGCCCAGGTCCGAATGGATGGTAAGCACATCAAACCAAACTTATGGTTGAATAATCATAAAAAAAAAGGGTGGTAGATTTTTAGAGAACGTGTATATAAATTCGTGTGGAGGAAGAGAAAAAACAAAACACGTTGTTAGGAACGTGGAATATATGTCAGACTCGTCACGACTTGTTTGCTTATGACGGGGGTCAGGGTACGAATCCTGGCCAAGTGAACTCACAAACTATTCAAATAAAAATTTCACATTTAATCATTATTTGTTAATATTATTAAAATAATTTCTTTCTATAACATGCATATTAAAGTAAATTCTAATCGTAACTTTATTTGTTATTTATGTTTTTGATTAATTTATTGTCAATATGTAGGGTAAATATTCTAATTAATCTTTTTATTTTATTAGCACCACTTATTACTACCTGTCCGGGCTATACGCATATGTAGGCCTACTAAAACATGGGTTGTTAAACTTTATAGACTTAAGGAACCCTTGCACTAGATATAATGCATTGTGGAACCCCCATAAAATTGTTTACACTAATATTATGAGCATTTACAAACGACAGTTACATTTTACAAATATAAAAGTATAAGACAAACTGAAAACATGACATATCCTTGTTGCGCTGCGCCTTTGGCAAATGTCCTTTGTTAATGTTTGAAAATATTGGAAATCCTAATTACTGAAGCTATTTTATATTATGAAAAACAAATAAAGAATATTATAAAATTGCCTCAAGGAGCCTGTGATAACTATTTAGGAAAACAGTTTGAAAAAACTGTAAGAAAGGACGTCAGTAAATACCTTCAGAATGAATACACCATTGATACACCCAACCGGGATTTGAACCCCATCATTGGCAGTCCCAGTTTGTTGCGAGAGTGACGCCTTATAACATTACACCATCCGTATCGTGTTGTTGTTCCATATTAAAACATAAAAAGCAAACAAAATAGCGGCGGGTGGCCCTTGAGAATTTCACTGTTTGTAGTGTACTGTCGGGTAAGTTTCTAGTGGCCTAATTAAACCGTGTTACGGTAATTAACACACCCCTCCATCATTAGAAGGCGATGTTCCAGACAAACTTGTAAACAGGTCAAGGGTTCATGAACCGAATCAGTAGATTGTTGGAACAATAGGGTGTAATGAAGCCATTTACAAAACATACTGATAATTTTTAAATTCAAAATAATTTAATATTTATAGAAGTTTTTGAATCACTCGATATCTGTACTTGTAGTGATCATTGGAACAATTCATGAATAGTCCTAATTATATTCAATTAAATATGGCTGGCAACAATTGCATCATTGACAGACAGAATCATCAAATATTTGTTTTGTACCTGCAGAAAGTGGTCACGTGGAGAAATGCGTCACTCTCATCTTATTTGGTTCGCCGGGGACGGAAATGTCAGGGGTTTAATTCCAAAAGTGGGCAATAAAGTGTCTGTTTTTAATAAATTACGTCTGGCTCTACTTTCAAGTAAATGTGGGTATACATACGCTAAATTATATCTTACTCATAACTGCCTCATAACTACCGCATTTGACCTGTACGGGTAGTAAGACGTGGTACACAAAAATAAAATTAACTAACTTTTACCCGCTTCAGTGGTAGAACAGTCTAAGGCGTCACTCTCGTGTTGGACTGGCTTGCTGATGATGGGGAGATTGGGGTTTGAGCCCTGGTTGGGTATACTGAGGTTTGGTTTTACTAAGGTGGTTTCCCACTCTCCTTCGATGCAAATGTAGGTAAACTATCTCTAAAATGATTGATTTCCCATCCCTACCCCTTTGTAGTAATTATCACATAACCTGAACAGGTAGTTAGTTATATGTGATAAAAACATTTGTAGTGAGCTCCGAATATTTAAGTTAATTTTATATTTTGACATTATTTGTAACTGCCTAGCATAGCTCTTCCATACTGACCTAATCTATGCTTGATCTTACTGTGAGATGCGGGACTAGACCTGGACAAGCAAGTAAATTAACTCATAAAAGTTATAAATTAAAAAGACTAGGAGAAAAAGTAGGGTTTTAGTAGAGGAGCCTTCAATAAAATAAAATCATATATTTTTTAAAGTCAACTTTGATAACATTTTAATATGTTAATATTGTTATTTTATATGTATTGATATTACATATCATTATTATTATTATTATTAGCACCGCGTCTTACTACCCGTTCGGGTTATACGCACTTACGCTAATGTGTAATGGCAGGGTGATTGTGAGATGAAATGGAGGACCTACGGTTTAACGTGGAATCCGAACTACGGTGGAGGCCTGGCATTCCCCACATTCACAAGATGTCTTGTCAGAGGTGAAGGAATGGTTTGGTAATCAGATAAATCTGTGCCAGGACCAAGGATTGAACCCCGGCTGCCAGCACAGAAGTCCGACACCTTACCCCTAGACCACCAGGTCACCGATATTACATATCAAAATATACATTTACAGAGCACATTACTTGGTGTAAGAGTACGCGAATGTATATCTCTCTATCTTTCTCTGACAATTAGGCTGTGTGTTATTTAATTAATGTAAAAATGCCTGACCTTTAGACTCGACTTTGTCTAGATCAACAAAAGGTAATATATACCGATTATGATGGTTAGGAAGCGGCTGTCTGCAATATTTAATAAATGTCAGCTCAGTAAATTACTTCCACCGGATAAACCCCCCGGCTAAACCTAATAAAGAGAAGGAAAGAAATACATGAGCACACTAATTTCTCATATTTCTCTTTCCAAGGAATTTTATTAGAAAGGATATTTGTTTTGTGGTGATATTGTTTGTTCCATCTTTGTATCTACTTGGAATGTAATCAGTAGGGAACATCAGCAGCGGTATAGCGGTCTAAAGCATTAGGCTCGCATTGAACAACGCTGATAAGGAAGTCAGGGCAAGAATCCCGGATGGGTATATGAGCGGTATTTTACAACACCACGATGGTCTGGTGGTATAAAGTGTTTGACTCGCATATTAAACTAGACCCACTGCAACGAGGAGGTCAAGGTTTTAATCTCGGATGAGAGGAGTTTAACACGTGAATTCGAATGTTGTTTTTACATCCTCTCTCCACGATAATTCGTAAGTTATATATCGCGTGGCCTAACTAAAGTTGTCGATGTTGAATCCCCCTGCCGTGGAAGAGAGAGTTAAGACTAATGTTTGTGTTATGACCTACCCCAATAGAAAGTGCTTATGGATATTTTGTAGTGGTTTTGTCTCTGAATCTTACTACCCGTTCAGAAGATAATTTCATTAACGTGCTAAGGATGAGGAAGGTTGATTTTTTAGAGGAAGTCTATCAGAATTTGCCTGGAGGGAGAGTGTAAAATCTTTAAGGGGAAAAACCCCTCAGCACACACGACCGGTATCCTCACCAGCAGGCCAAGCTATTGAGAGTGTGACGACTTAGACCAGGGACGGTAAAACTACGGTCCGCTGGCCGAATGCGGCCCACCGATGTGTTCAATTCAGCCCGTGGGATAAATAATTTAAACGTGCTACGTTGTGAATAAGGCTTTTTTTAAACACATACAAAACTGAATTTTTATATACCCATGCCATAATCAACATCCACAAATTTGGTAAATCATGGGCAAAAATATCAATGGCATTGTTAGCATCCTCATATTCATGTGAACAAGTGTTTTAAACCATGAAACTTAGGAAAAGTGATCTTAGAAACCAACTTACTGATGAGCGTCTGCCTGTTATCTTGAGGTTAACCTCCTCACAGTTTAACCCATACTATGAAAGCATAGTGGAAGCTCAGTCAGTTTCACTCAATTCACACCCATCATATTAATCTTCTGAACGGACTTCATACTAAGTCACATGACCTGGCGACCTAGGGGTAAGGTGTCGGACTTCTGTGCTGAGGGTCCAGGGTTCAATCCTCGGTCCCGGCACAGATTTATCTGATTGCCAAACCCTTCCTTCACCTCTGACATGACGTGTATTATTCACAATTTGTGAATGTGTGGAATGTCAGGCCTCCACCGTGGTTCGGATTCCACGTTAAACTGTAGGGCCTACATTTCATCTCAAAATCCCCCTACCATTACACATTAGCGTCAATTTGTAAAATCCAAACGGGTAGTAATACGCGGTGCTAATAATAATAATAATAATAATAATAAATAATAATAATAATAATCCATTAAGATGTTTATGATTATTTTGTATTCTCAATGTATTTAAACTATAACTTAATATATTTTTAAGAATTTTGAAGAAAAATGAATGAATAAAAGTCTTTAGCCTGCCAATGTTTGACATTTTTTTATTTGGCCCTCCTTTAAGTAAGTTTACACATCCCTGCCTTAGAACAACTTACCATCTAAGTGATTTTCAAGAAGTGTAGTGTTTAGCACCACTTATTACCACCAGTTCAGGATATAAATCAGTGTACTAAGTACGCTAATGATTTTAGGGAATAGCAAGATTATATTAAAAGTAAGTGTACCCGTATTTGTGTGGAGGGAGAGTGGAAAACTATTTTGGAAAAAACACCCTTCGTACACACGACCAAGATTCAAACCTCGAGCTCCTCATCGTCGGCAGTCTAATCCACTGCGAGAGTAGCGCGTTAGACCACGCAGCCACCGAAGCGGGCTCAAAAAACTGTTGATATTACAATGTATGGGGGGTGCGAATCTTCAAAACGTCTACTCGGCTTCGAAACAAACATCAGATTCGACTTCGCTTCGAAACAAATTTCAGCTTAGAAGCTTCACCGATAAAAATATTGACACCTAAAATACTCGCTTTATGTTCAATTATATTCAATTCATAGCTGTTTTATACATTACAAATTAATATTAATATAAAAAAATGAAGAAATTGAATTGTATGTTGGGATAATAAACTTGATTTGTCAGATTAACATCAACTATATTGCAAACAATGGTGAAAAAAAAAACCCAAGTCATCTTAGTGCTTAAAGTTGGAGAAATAAGCACAATATATTTTTTCAAGCATAAAACAACTAAAATAAAATGTTCGAAATTAAATTCTGCTTCTAGAATATTTCATATATTCGTTTCGAGCTCGCTTCGAATGGAAAAAATGGACTTCACACACCCCTATTACAATGTGTAGGAAAATTAAAACATAGTTAGCTACTTACTGAAGCAATATTTTACTTATTTTGGCCACAGAAATTTTGTGCTATACAACCCGAAAAAAAA
>CABFVZ010000611.1:151102-226290 GCA_902151445.1 Timema monikensis
TTTTTCCTACCAATTCCCCCCCCCCCCTCCCCCTTCTAAACGGTATCCATCCACTAGATATTGGGATTGAAAGTAGTTAGCCCCTGTGTGTCAAACCACTTGTCGCAATTGTATGTGTGGCGGGTCAGTATGCTCATCTCCTACGCAGACAATAAGTTTTATAGTCAATCTAATGCGCCGTGCCCTGATTCACTAATGTCCTGAACTACAAGTTACCCTCTTCAACGACATTAATTAATCTTGTTTTACTCGTGTTACGTACATTTTAAAAAGAGATAAAGATGGGATGGCTATTTAATTGATCTGTTTTGCAATTTTTACGAATTTAGATATAATTCAATTCTCATATAAAGAATCTTATCTGACAGCTAGAAAATTTACCAGAGCTACTGTCACAAATTCATACGCCAAGTCACGTAATATTCAGCTGATACTTTTGAATTACTTATTAAATAGCAATAAAAATATAGTAAAACTAGATAGCTGTTGCCCGCGGCTTTGCTCGCGTGGAAGTTGATTATATACAAATACGAAAATATACATATGTATTTACAGATTAATTTAAAATATTACGTTACGTTGATGACCATAACTTGACCTCAGATCAAAAATAATGCAAGTCCGATACAAACTTTCACCCCCTTTTTCATCCCTTATTAAATAAAATTTCCAAAATTCCTGAAACACGTATTTATTTGTTTTACGTCAATAACCGAAATACAAAATTTTGTTTATGTAACTTTCAAAATGACGGACTTTCATACATATTATCATACCTATTATCATCCCCTATTTTGACCCCTTTGGGGTGGAATTTTCTAAAATCCTTTCTTAGTGGGTGCCTACATAACAAAATGAATATACAGTCCGAATTTCATGATTGTAGCCTTGATAGTTTGCGCTCGGCGATGATGAATCAGTCAGGCAGTCAGTCAGTCAGTCAGGACATGTTATTTTATAAGTATAGATGTTAGTGTTGGCAGCAAAAACAAAGCTTGTATTTTCTAAGAGGTATTTCATACTAAAGATTAATATTTAAAGCGAAATTTAGTTTATTTATTAAAATAAACGTTGAAATTTTTACACAGTCAGGTGAATATCAAATACAATTTTTCTTTTTCTATATTAATAAAAGGATGAGTTTGTTTGTCAGTGTGGCTGTTTGTCCATCTCTCTGTTTGTCATGAGCACTACGTGATATTTACAGCACGCTGAGGATTTAAATTTTAAAATTAGTAGCACTTGTTCACATTGAAGGGGGCATTTTAAATTTATTAGATTTTTTAAAATTTATTAAAAACTGGGTTGTAAAAACTATTTCGAAGAAATTTTTATTTTGGTTTGAATCAAATTAAAGCAGTGCCTGGGGTAACCACGCAATTTGGCTTTTTCACAATGAAATTTTCAAACTTATCTAATGTGTATTTTAATGGCTTTATTTGAATTCGCAACTCCAACTTTGTACACAATTATCAGCCAGTTGAAATCTGCTGTTACCAAATTATAGTAAATTGAATAATCGATTAAGATTGTAAAAATAATAATCAGTATTGTAATATTTTGGCAGTAATAGTAAATACAGGTCGTAATATTTCTAGTGCTTAGGAAATTTAAAAATAAATTTAAATAAATAGCATTTTAGTAGTTATTTATTTCTTCAAATATATGCGGTCTAAAATAGTATATATCCTATTTAAAAATATTTTGAAGGTAAGGCTAGCCACACATTTATTACGTCAACTTATCTAACGTTATTTAAACAAATGTGTAGTGCCTACAGACACACACACACACACACACGTACGCATGCACGCCCAAACACACACATACACACGGGTGATTTATTACAACGTGTGTAATATAATGTGACGCTAAATAATTAGCTAAATTAAGCTAGAGGTTCTATGAAAAGTAGACCTCAATCCCTTTGTTTCAAAACTTGTATGTACAGTACATCATGTTATTTTAGTTAAGTTAGTCTTAATATTTCTTTTTGGACTTCAGGTTGAAACTTTCCTTCTAATCCATCTTTTAGTTTGAAGATTAAATATTTCTTATAATTTCTTCTTGGACGTTGATATTTATCCTTGGGGACCAAGTTAAATAGAAAACAAATGAATACAATATTCAATCAAACATTGTATTTCATCGTTGTTCACGTGTTTTAAGACGTCGGTCTCACAATATATGTCAAGATTCAAACAAATACTCCCGAGGTGTTCAATCAATTTCTTATAATTTACATTCAAATCCCCTGGAGGGGAACTACCGAACGGAAACCTTGTTGAGTAGCCGCCATATTTAAATGGATAACTAGATTACCAAACCATGTAGGACTACAGATATAATTTGAACTTGGTTCGTAGAGTGTTTCTACCAAATTTTGTTAAAATTGGTTAGCGCTTTTGACAGTAATAGCAGAACAGAGGAAAAGCCAAATGATCAAGTTAAAACAAGACCTCGCTCCGTTAGGTCGATATATATAAAAGGAAATTCGTCACTAGTGTTAGACTGGTCTGTTTATGACGTGGAGCTTGAGGTTAAAAGCCCAGTCAGGTCTACTGAGTGTGGTTTTTCCTAAATGTTTTCCCACTCTCTTTTCATGCAAATGTAGGTAAACTACCTCTAGAATGCTTCCTTACTCCTCCCTACTATTGTTAGAATAATTATCATACATGTTTATAACCTGAACAGGTAGTAAGACGTGGCGATAAAAAATAATAGATAAACAAATCCCAAACATTCCTATTATAGTTTTGGACATGTCTGGAGGAAGTATTCTCGGAAGAAGATCTAGCCTCATATGACCTCGGTAATGGATTGATGCGTACAAGGAGGTTGTCTGAGCGATAACAATAGGCTAGACTGTCTTTCAAAGAGTGCTACCAACCTAATAATAAAACATGTAACTTGAATAAAAACTAAGTGACATTGGTTCACAGAAAAGGGCACAATTGTCACACTGGGTTCAACAACGAGTAACAAATACTTAGAAAGAAATAAAGATTTATGTCAAAATACTTTAGATTGGCTTTTAACTCTCTCTTCTCTGAAAACTAGAGGTATCTGTTTCAATTCCGAGTACATGCGCTTAAAATAATCTTTTATGTTCTCTTCAGGAAAGATGCCCTTGATTACTGTGAAATACAGGATGTACGTTATTTTTTTGTCTTTTTCTAACAATGCGTCTTACTACCTGTTCAAGTTTACACATACCCGCCTCGGTGGAAGTATATTACTATTTGCGTGTAGAGTGAGTGAAAAAAAAAACTTTGGAAAAAAACTTAAGTACACCCGACCGGGATTAGAGCCCTGATCTCCATCATTGGCAGTCTTATCTAACACGAGAGTGACAACTTAGATTATGCTGCCACTGAGGTAGGTGCCCAGGAAATGTTTACCCCTTTATAAACCTTAAGGGTGCTACAGGGTAGAGCAATGAGACGAGTTGCAGACGTTTAGAAATACCAAATTATTAATAAAGTTTTTTTGATATTTATAAATTTAATTTTCAACAAAATTTAGGTGAAAATAATCAGCAGATTTATGACAATTTGAAAAATTTAAATTTTAAGTTAAAAGTTAAAATAATATTCAATAACTCTTTACGCAAAAAGCTATAAATCTATAGCTAGCCTTCCTCTATCTATAAAATAAAGACATATTTTAATAGGGTCAAAAAATTTTTTTAAGATAATGTGGGATTGTTTATAGTTTTTTTATGTAACTTAACACACAATTTTTTAAACACCTTAAACTTAAAACTTGAAGCTTATAACTGTTCAAAACTTTCACCTACATTTTGATGAAAACAATATTTAAAAACCCGCCTCGGTGGCGTGGGTAGCTAACGCGCTATCCGTGTTGAGCTCGACTGCTGAGGATGGGGAGATCAAGGTTCATATCTCGGTTGGGTGAGCTGGGGGGGGGGTGTTATTCCTAAAGGGTTTTCCACTCTCCTTCCATGCAAATGCGGATTTACTTCCTCTAAATTCAACCCTCACCATTCATAACCCATTAGCGTAATTAGTACTTAAGCGTATAACTCAAATGGGTAGTAAGACGCGGTGCCAAATAAATAAAATTAATATTTAAAAAAATATCAGATCACTTAAAATTGGATTTCTAAACGTTTGCCGGTCGTCTCGATGCTCTCCCATAAAGCTTCCTTGAAAGATTAATTAATTTAGGAGCTATCTTTTGATTTTTTTACTTCAGGTACTTAACACGCATTTTGTGAACTGACTGACTGTATCATGACACGACGTATAAATTAGCTTAAAACACACCCAGCAACATGGCCCCAGAACGTTAAATTACCACTGTGAAAGGTGAACCCCCAGTTTCACCAACGATACATTTTTCAATCACTCTGGTAATCAAACCCAGGACCTTTAATCTGAGTTGGCAGACACGCTACCAAATAAGCCAGAGTGCTAGACTAGGGCAGTCTAAAAACAGTTTGTGGTAGTTTGAGAAATAAAGACACAAATGTATTTAGCTGTGTTTCTAATTACCTCAAGTTTTAAGATAGTTCTTAAAATAACGAATTTATTAAATCTTAAAATGGGGTGAGTCCATTCAGACATCCCGTATACTTTTTTTTATCTACTGTCTATGTAACTGAGTAATAATACTAGTCTACGTCATACGGGAACACTAATTAACCATCAAATGGTACTAAACAATAATTGAATACGTAAATGTGTTCATCCTATTTCTAAGATATGCGTCTCTAAGCATCTATCTATATCTATATATTAATATTATTATATATATATAAATATATATATTTATATATAGATATATTTATATATATATAGATATATATATATAGATATATATTTATATATATAGATATATTTATATATATATATATAGATATAGATATAGATATATTTATATATATATAAATATATATTTATACATCTATCTCTCTCTATATATATATTAATATATATATCTTAATATATATTAATATAGATATGCGTGTCTAAGTTACATCACTCGTAGGCCAGTAGGGGAAATATTAGCCAGTACCAATATATCGTTGACCAGGGGACGCCCGAATGTACTAATCTTACATCCTTTCCAAGTCCCGATAAGATGAGGTGAGGGTGATTGTGCGTATGAAGTTGTGAAACAAGTGGAAACACTTAAAACTAACTTAAGCCTAATTAACCAAACTCTGGAGACCATTGGGGTAGGTCCCCTTTCGGAAAAAATAATCATGTTATCAGTTGGGAATTGAACCCGGGACTCATATATTCTAAGCCAGGTGTGCTGACTACTACACCACGGGACCAGCTTAAATCATTAATAGGTTAAGTTAATAGACCAGGTTTATGAAATCATGGATGCCAGAGTTCAAATTCCAGGTTAGGTGGACTGAAGAAGGTTTTTCTTAAACTGTTTTTACTATGCTCCCACAAATATGTAGGTGCATTTCTTCTAAATTCTTCCTTGTCAATACCTTATAAGAATACATATGGGGAAGCCCTGACCTGATACCGCAAGCGAGCTATATGGACAGAGCGGCTGCCACCGTTAACGATTATAGTGCCAACATTTGCACATAGAGGGTGTCGTATGGTCAGCACAACGAACCCTCCAGCCATTAATCTGGTTTTATAAGACGGATCTGCTACTTAATTATTCAAGTAGATTCTTATTTGTCCTCACGAGGTCGAGTTGACCCTGTTCCAGACCCAACGCTTCACAGAAAAATTTTGGAAGTTCCTGAGATTGAACCCGGGACCACTAGATCTACTAAATAATAAAAAAAAGTTAATCTAGTATATAGTTCTTGTACTGATATAACTTCGTGTTTAGAAAGTTCAAGTTAAATACCCTTATACAACTAAGTCTTAAAAGACTCAAAATGTGTAAAGAAAGAAAAATCTTTTCCTCAATCTGAGTTGTAAATTTAAAGATTGTGTAGTGTGCGTTTTAGAAAACGTGATCCACTTCTATTACAATCTTCTCTTCTTCCCATTGTCCAGTTTCATTCATGATCTCGTTACTCTTCTTCTTCCCTTCACTTGCAGTATTTATACCGGTAGAAGCAACATCAAGACCTCTCGAGCACACACAGACCTTGTCAGATAAAGACCCGGTCACAGTTTGTCAAACCAACCAGAGATCCCATTCACAAAAGAATCACGTTTTCTTAAATAAGCTCATGAATCAAACATTACTTGTTATTCACGTTGGTTGTTTCCGTGCATGATGGAAGGTGAAAAAATAATATTGTAATTATTACTTTTGCTGAGAAATTGTGTTTTTTTTAAAATTAATATTATTAAATATAATTGTTTATATAAATGGTAGAATGTACAGTAAAAAGAGAATGGAAAAATAAAAGGCAACTAATAGAATATGGCTTATAACAGATCCACTCTTGACAGACGTGTGGCTATGGGTATAATTCGTTTGTGGGGCCCTTAGTTATCTGCCTACCCCTTCTCCACAAAGGAAAAAATAATAATAAACTTAATTTTTTAAAAATATTTTTACTGTAGTTTGCACCTATACACCAATTTTCAGCCGTATAAAAATCAGAAAATGCACTAAAAGGTAAATAAATACATGTAATAAAAATAATTAACGCTAGAAGACGTGTCTTTATACATAAGGGTTTATTTATCCTTCACCCCTATTTCGATTCTCATCCCGAGTAAATTTGATCTGTACAAAGTTACAAAGAATAACAGCACCAAGTTTAAATTAAATCAGTTAATGCGTTCAAAGGTTATTGTGACTAGGGTCTATATCCACCACAGATAGATAAATGCAAATTGGTGAAGTCAAAACAGAGAACTTGCTTCGCTCGTACAACAAATAAAACCCCACGATTATGTTTTTATTTGTTTTTATACTGCAAATATTGTATATATCATTTATACAGGGAGCCTATTAAACGAGCTCTCAAGAAAAAATGTCCCACCCCAAATTATTTTTTGCTTCGGTCATCTAAGTAAGTGCGTAGCCCTCCTAAATGTGGGGTCCTCTGTGGCTGTATCGTTTGCACACCCCTAAGGGTGGGCCTGTCTTTTACAATGAAAAGAGGAAAACCGCTTATGCTTTACGTTGCTGCCACCGATTTTCTACTCTACTTCCATGAAAATGCAGATACCCTTCCTCTAAATTAAACCTGCCTTACCCCTAATACATTAGCTTATTTTATACGTATGAGTATAGCCTGAACGGGTAATAATACGCGGGTGAAAATAGAAAATGTCGCATTGGTATAGTTTAGGGCACATACTGAAACGTAACATACGTGTGTGTGTGGGTGTATGTGGATGCGTTTTGGTTTCCGAGCGTATGTCCTGCCTCACTTCAGTAGGAGGAGAAGCCCGGATGCTGTGGCCGGATTCGTAACGACGACCCCTTCTTGCACACGCGTCACGCCAGATAGATATGACGTGCGGCAAGAAGGGCGTTTTGTACCTCGTAACGTGTATATATAGTTATATATATATATCTGGAGGTTGGCAGGTAGCAGGGACACACGTTATATAGGATGGAGGGGGCGTTTTATTTCTACTGTTTATCCTCGAACGTCCTTTTTTTTTTTTTCTTTAGAAGCGCTTATGTGACAGGACAGTTATATTAGAGATTAGTGTGGTAATAGCCGGATTTATTTAGAGGGATAGCAGTTCAGTGTTAGTGTCATTCGACGTATCTTTTACTAGACATTGACGTGCTATTATAGGTGTGTACCTATGGATGTCTGTATGCATATAATGTATTTGAGTATTTATTTATTGGAAATGCATGTATATGTAACTTAGCTATATATATTAATGAATAAATCGGCGTGTATACTTTTTAACGCCTTGTCTTACTACTTGTTCAGGTAATACGCATATATACTAATTACGCTAATGAGTTACAGATGAGGAAAATTGAATTTAGAGGAAGTGTGCACGCTTTTACGTGGAAGGAGAGTGAATTTTATTTAAAGGAAAATCCACCGTCAATACACCCAACCGGGATTCAAACCCCAATATCCCTGTCATTAGCAGTCTTGGTCTAATGCAAGAATGACACCTTAGATCATACGATACCGAAGCAGGTTATGTATATATTTAATATCTTATGCACCGGGTTTGATTTTCCTAGTATAACTAATTAATCTGGTTCTACGCGTTTCCTTCTCCCTGCTAATGAGGATGCATTTCTTACTAAGTTCCCTTCCATCCCTCTCTCTTAAACCAATCACTAGTAAACTTGATGCAAAGTGTAACACTAAGAAATTATAAAGGAACCGTGTTTATCCCCCCCCCCTCCTCCTCCACCACTCTAGGGTAATGAGAGCGTCTCGTTAGGTGGACATATCCGTCCCTCAGGGTCTACTGTCGGGCGACTCCATCGCTCAGCGAACAAGGACTGAAGGTAAGAGACACATGAGGGTGGAGGGGTGGACGTCCGCTCGCAGCGTGCATTGGGGTGGAGGATAGAATCACGGTTCGCAGGGTTCCATGCTGTCATTTCCTGCCACTTACGGGTATTACGAGGCGAACGGTACAGCCAATATTTATTTGATAAAAATCCACATAATTATATAGCTTTAGCCGCTTCAGTGGCCGAATAGTCTAAGGCGATATTCTCGTGTTAGACTGGCCTGCTTATGACAAGGATATCTGGGTTTGAATTCTGATCGGGTCTACTCGGGGTGAAATTGCTTTCTACGCATACGCGTGGGTAGATTATCTCAAAAATGCTTCCTTCCTCATCCCTAACCCACTAAAGCAATAATTGTCATATAAGCGTAAAACCGGAACAGGCAGTAAGTGGCGGCGATAAGAATTTTAGCTCTAAAATTAAGGGTAGTTTACTAATGAATGATTCTTGAAAAATCTAAAAGTTTCTTCAAAAATGGTTGAAACATAAAAAAAAATACAAGTGATTAATAAGCTACTGGTTTTTGGAGAAAAAATATTCAAGGGTATATTACAGAATGTGAATATTGGTAGAGCAGATCCTATGTATAATTGGTCGAATGGGGACACATGTGTGATAGCACATTGAGCAGAGACTAAATATGATTGTTTAAATGTAGACAAATGTGTGATAGCACATAGAGAAGAGCCTATATAATTATGATTGATCAAATGGGGACAAATGTGTGATAGTGCATAGAGCATAGAGCAGAGCTTATAAATAATAGGTTAAATGGGGACAAATGTGGGATAGCACATAGAACAAAGCCTATGTATGATTGGTAAAATGGAGACAAGGGGGGTGATAGCACATAGAGCAGAGCCTATATATGTTTGGTAAAAAGGGGACAACTGTGTGATAACACATTGAGCAAAGCTTAAATATGATTAATCAAATGGGTACAGATTGGGGGAGAACATATTACAGGTACAGTTTCAACAAACGCTGCTTACCCTGGCAACACTCCATGATACGACACTGAAAATATCCTAACTTTATATGAAAATTCCACATTAGGTACATGTGTTTATATAATTTATAATCATATAAAAATTATTAGCAATACAATATGCTGCGTTGTGCCGGTAACGCCCTGATTGGCCCGGAGTTGATTACATGAATCTCTACGTCATCGAGTGCGCTAACATTTCGTGGAACTTTTAACTTCTCAACTTCTCTATTACCTCCTTCAACTAACTCCCTACGCTCTTGTTTAACTTTTTCACCACCTTCTTCACCCCTTCCCACCAGTTCACGTTGTCCGGCATCTGATCAAGCTCTCGAGACGACAGAGAGCACCGTTCCCTTATGACCTTGACGCTAGAGAAGGGAGAAAGGGGAGTGAAGGACGCTTTTTTTATATCGAAGTACAATGCTACTCGCTTAAGAGAGATTAGCAAGGAAGAAGAACGAGATAGGCACGTCAGACAACTGTCAAAGGAGCAGAGGAGAGTAGCGCGTCTGAGACTAAAATAATGGTCAGGAATATTTTCTTTCTTTATCGTTGCTTCAATATGCTTACCGATACGAAGATCTATTAACTGTGAGACGTGTTGTTTTCTTATTTTAGTGGGTAGGTGCGTGATTTTAAGGTGGGATGGAAGGGGATGCGAGCAAAAGTCAGTGCTATGGCAGTTTTTATAGCAAAAAAAAATCAAAATCTATAAAATATTGCTCCAGTACAAACGTATAATTTAATTTTCTTCACGTGGTGACCTCAAAATTTCTTGAATATCTGTCTAAGGGTCCGCTGGAATTTAATGACAATATTTTCTCTTCATTTAAAAAGTTTCTCGTTTAATGCTGCTAGGCTCATGATGGATATTCAGGAACTGTTGATATCAACGCGTGAAGAAAATTCAATAAAATCTCTCTTTAGACGATGCGTTTAGTTTAATTCATTACTACCCATTTCGGTGACCGCATGGCTTAAGGCATCACTCTCACAACTGACTGGGATGTCAATGATGGGGAGATTGTGGTCCTAATTCCAGTTGGGTGAACTGAGTCTGGTTTATCCTTAATTGTTTTCCTCTCTCTCTACGAAAGTGTGGGTACATTTCCTCTAATTAAAACCTTTATAATCCCTAACATAGAGTAATTAGTACATAGGCGTGTACCTGAATGAGTATTAAGACGCTAATAAAATAAATATGTAAAGGTTTCACATCAACTGGTACTAGTCTTGTGACAAATTTTCGAGATCTGTTGATATAACTATGTACCTACTGGAGTGATATTCGATTCATTTTGGCCAAAAAGTTATTTTCTATAAAAACTTTTAAATATATTACCTTAATTCTCAATCCCAATAATCTCACGTTAATGAAACGGATCACTAATTAACAAACTAATCATCAATGTACGGCATTAGGGTAGGCAGGATAAGCTCAGCTATCCCAAAAGATTTTGAAAAAGGTGAGAAAACAACACTTTAAATAAAACAGATGTAATATTGAAATTTTAGTGGTCATTATTTAAAGCGTAGTGACATTTTAGCAAGTGCGCGAAGCGAATGTGTCAGTTCCTTTTGGCAAAATAAGCTGACACATTTCCACCTAACGCACCCAGAGAATCAAACCTGCGAGGAGCTATGGAGGATAATGCGCGAGCAACTCTTCCCCACAGTCACTGAAGGCGACCAGTAAGCCGGCTATCCCCGACTGTGAGTGTTACATTCTTAGCATATAATATAGTGTATTTCACAGGTTTATTTAAGTGTAGATTTGTTTAGTTTTGTGATTGTTACATGAATTTTATTATTTTATTGAATTGTTTTAAATTTTGTATTATATAATATATCAGTAATATTTTATCATTTAGTATATCTACCGTAGAAAAACTGGAAGAAGCTGTAGACATCAATAATGAATCCTTTGGTTCAGTTGAGCTTTTGTTAAATAATTCTTCTAAGACTTAGGGTCAGTTTCATAATCAGACTTAGTACGCCTCAAGTGCGGCTCTATACTAAATACAGGATGACACCCACCTAGACCAGAATGAAATGGGCCAGTTTCGTATATTAAACATTCTGGTCTAAGTGGGTGTCATCCTGTATTTAGTATAGCACTGCACTTAAGGTGTACTAAGTATGACAATGAAACTGACCCTAAGTCTTTTGAATGAAAAGTGCATTTAAAAGGAAAAATAGAAATGCCAAAATTAAATATTTCACAGAAGGTATATTAAAAGAAATTAAAAAATATTTTATTATTACTATTATTAGTAGAAGTCTGTCAGTACTGTATTATATAACTTCATAAACAAATAATGTTTGACCTCGTTAAGTGATTCCCTTTATGAGTGTTCATGACCCATCTTACCCAAAAATTATCATCACGCTTCGCCACAGTCAATGCCTTAAGTTTGACTGCATATCTATGGTATGTGCTATGAATGAAATGTATGCCTGTATTTATGACTATGGACTTATGTAAATATTTTCGTATCATTTATTTATACATACATATATATAATTTGAGTCCTGGAAACTATGTTCCTACGAAATATCAAACGCACGTGAGAAAGTATGTACATTGTACTCCACATTTATTGCTCTCAGTAGCCCTATAAAATACGTCCAGCGTCGTGAAATGAAAAAAAGGATCCACCGTAAGTTCAGCGACCCACGACAATGGGGTTGGGAGGAATGACTCATATAAGAAAAGTCAAATAATGGTCCTTTTGTTGGAATATATTTTTTTTAGGGAAGGAGGAGATTATCGTATTTTATTAGTATAGAAATGACTTGAATAGAGAGGTAAAGCTACTTTACTTCACAACTAACTATGAATAATTTGTGACTTTTTTTATTATTCGTAAATTACCTGTCTTTTAGATTATTACTAAAACTTTATCATCCAAACTTTTGGTTAGATTGTTATAAACGAAGCGTTATAGTGGATTTAAATGATGCAATCATTAGCGACGTCTCGCGTCATAAGGAATTATTAAGGTCATTCGACAATAAGAACTACTAAGATTTTTTGAGTCTATAGATAATATAGTTGGCCTGGGGTGGGGGTGGGGGGTTATCTGGTAAAAGATAGCAAGTAGCAGTGTCTCAGCCCATTCCAGCAACATTGACCAGGTTCGGTACAGTTGAAACAAGGAAAATGTAATTAAATATACATTCCAAATAGCTATATTTATAATTATAAGTCAGGAACATTAATAAAATTAACGAGTGGAGTTATGCTAAAAAAGCAATTCAAATTAAAATATCAGGTTTGACCTCTTATATTTCGTGAACTGTAATGATATGGAATCATTGAAGCACAAATTTTTAGCTTATAACTATAAACTTGTTAAAATTGTGCAGTAAAATAGTTATTGTCAAATGACCTTAAAATATAATTATATTTTGGCATCATTGACGTGGAAGTAAATTTTGAATCCTTTTCTGGCAAACTAGGGCTGGGAGTTAAGAGGGGTAAGGGGTTGGGCAGTAAGGGAAATTATATATATATATATATATATATATATACTTTTTTTGTTAAATAAATATATATATATATATTTTTTTTGTTAAATAAATATATATATATATATACTTTTTTTGCTAAATAAATATGGCCCCACTACGTAACACTTATCCGAGCCATAAAGTATTTAAAATACAAGGATAAGGGATGAGGAAGTTGAATTTTAGATGACGTGTTCCTGAATATAAATCCATGCGAATCTTCGACATTTAAATTCCAAACAAATAACAGATTTGGATTTTGTATAATTTAATTAGAAAATCGTATCTAAAAGTAAACGTTTGTATGATTTAACTTTAAGAATATAGCTAGCTCAAATATTTTACTTCAACACAGAAAATTGCGAATATCCGAGTAAGTAATTCCTAGAGTTTACAAAGTGCGGATCTAAACGGGCAGCTTCTATTATTTGAGATTTTACGGATGGTCGATTTGTCAGGAAAGGGGCTCAACTCGTCCCCGCCTAATGCACACAACTCAAAACCTGTTTCATATGGTTTCAGAAATGTGCGAGAATTTTTAAACTATAGGTTTTTTTTAGACTACCAAGAAGAAAATTAAATGCAAAGTATGTACTTTTGGGTATTTAAAATGTGTATAATATCACTTTAACTAGGTACTTTATAATGAAAATGCATTATTAACCCAAAATTATATTTTTTACTTGTATTTTTCAACCCATTAATATTTCCCCCCCAATTAGTCCGTATATTCAAGGATTTACTGTCATATTTAAGATCTATTTATAATTTAGACGCGGTTTATTGGACTCAACTAAAATAAATAGAATAATTTCACCTGGTATTTTAATTTGGATTTTATAGCACTTAATTTTAAAATATTCTATTAGAAACTGAAAATATTGTCTCCCCACAGGCTTACTGTATTAAAAAAAATTAACACCACGTTTTACTATCCGTTCGGGTTATACGCTTAAGTACTAATTAGGCTAATGGGCTATGAATTGGTAAAGTTGAATATAGAATAAATGAACCCGCATTTGCGTGGAGGGAGAGTAAAAAATCTTTAAAAACAAACAGTTCACCCGAGTGAGATTCAAACCTCGATCTCCTTGTCCTCAGCAGTCTAGCTCAACACAAAACTAGCGCGTTAGCTAATTACGCCACAAAGGTGGGTCTTGGTATATTTACGTAGAGGGAGAGTGGGAAACCAATGCGCGATAATCGTTTCTATACACCTGTCAGGGACTCTATCTTATCTCTAGTGGTAGACAAGACTGACACCTTCACCCACGCGACCACTAGTGTGGGTAACTTTACTAGCCATCTTACTTTCACGCTAATACGAGTGCACTTTCTCTGAAAATACCTTCCTCGTCCCTACCACTTATATTTTTTATGACCATCTCGTCTTAGTACCCGTTCAAGTTGTACGCATATGTACTAATTACGCCAGTCTGTTAGGATGAGGAAGGTTAAATTTAAAGGAAGTGTCCCCGCATTCGGGTGTATAGAGAGTGAAAAACATTGTAAGGGGGAAAAATCTCAAAACTCCCGGCTAGGATTTATCGTGCAAAAAAATAGTTATTAGTATTTAATTATTGATAACCTGTGACTTATCACACACCTTATCTACGAAATTATATGATCCGGTGATTAGAATGTCGCTGCGCATGCTCACTGGCCTACGTCACACTTCAATGGAAAGACGCACAGGAATCGAATCGTAACATGTTATGAGGACATGACCTCATTCGTTAAGAATGCGCTTTTGTTCGTTGTGTGAAATTCACTTAGAACTTTGTTGTTTGTTGTTTCGACTTTTAAAAAGGAGGGAGGGGGAATATAAAGGTAAGGGGTAAAGTTTTATCCTGTAACTTTCTATGACGTTCGTTGATTTATGAACTGTTACATCTCTCTCGATTCATTTCTAAAAGTTTTGATTTCATTGTTTTTAACCACACAAGAAATAATTATGTCATTAATCTAGGTTTATTGTTTAAACAAAATCTACTCTTATAATATTAAAAAGCCGGAACTTGATATTGCCGTAGTTTGGTTGGTTTATGTAGCTACATTATTTTAGGGCTACCATCACCTGACACCTACTGATACATTTTCAAATTCATAACATCCTTGGAAGATCTAACTAGAAAACTATTTAAACTTAAACATCAAATTTGATTTACAATTATTAAATTGCGTTTGGCACTTAATATGTTATTTTTCATTACATACACACTTTAAAAAATTCTTTAAAATGTATAACCCGCCTCGGTGGCGTAGTTGGCTAACGCGCTAGTCGTGTTGAGCTCGAATGCTGAGGACGGGGAGATCGAGGTTCGAATCTCGGTCACTTCCCAATTCCTAATCCATTAGCGTAATTAGTACTTAAAGCGTATAACCCGAACGGGTAGTAAGACGCGGTGCTAATATTATTATTACTATTTAAAATGTATAAACTAAAATTTGTTTCATCCGAACATGCAGGTTGACGTTCAATTCTAATCAAGTGCATGAGAGAGAGTGTGAATTATATAGTTAGTCATATACTATTAATCTTTGTAACCTACGGATAGCCCTGACGATCGGTTAGAAGTATAGAGTTAAGTTTCGGATATTCCAGGTGATCAGTTATAGACATCGGGCTAAGTTGTGGATATCCCAGATGATCAACTCGAAACATTGAGCTAAGATGCGGATATCCCAGACAATCAGTTAGGAGAATCGAGCCAAGTTGTGGAAATCTTTGGTGATCACTTAGGAGCATTGAGGTAAGTACAGATAGCCGATAACTAACTCAGCTATATCCGTATGCTTATTATATAAACAAATGAGATAGGGTTAAACAATTTGGAGTATGTGGAAATGTTCCCGCATTTGCGTGAAGGGAAACCTAGAAACTATTTATGGAAAGAAGCCTCAGTACTTCAGGCTTCAAACCATAACCTCTCCATCAGCATCAAATCAAACAAGACAAGACTTACGCCTTTCCCCAGGTATCTTCTTCTTGTGACATATTGGACTAAAAGTAGTCATCTTTCAACATCCCGGTTCTCACGTGGGCCCAATAAAAAGAAAGGTAGAAAGAAGGGGTAGGGGCAAAAAAAAAAAGTTGTTGGTGGTGGTGGTGGTGATGGTATGGGGGATGCATCACAAAAACTCACCCTCTCGAACACGTTTTATTGAACCGTAACAAGGTAGAATGGGGTTAGAGGGGGGTGAATTAGAGTTTGTCGGGGCAGGGGGAAGTTTGGTTCGCATAGCTACTAGTGTCACGTGGCGCATCTGTTTTGATATCGGTTGCGCATGCGTCAGATGAAGGCTATTTAACAAGGTGACGCTGAGCGTCGGACCAACAGTTTAACGCTGAGCACCGTGGACGAGTGGAGACGCTACACGATAACTATCGAGCGCGCTCTACCTTCGCGAAACGTGATTTAGTGAAACTTTTTACTTTATCAAGTAATATTAAAAAAAAAACATAATTTTAACAAACCTTCTCGTTATATTATTAAAAGTAACCAAGATTTCTTCAGGGAATGTTCTGATTTAAAGTGATACACGTAATTTAAAACGTAAAAGATTCTTTTTTTTCCTGTGCAGTGAAACAGTTTTGTTTTTTAAAATAAAAATACAAGAGTTTCCTTGCTAAAGTGTGGAACAGTAACTATTCACATAATTCATATCAAGGATATACCTATCTCTGCCATGGACGAGGATTCATCAACAAGGACCGTTGAACACTCGACACTGTCGGTGACCATACCTCAAGGCACCAGGAGGAGCGTCTCTCCGATGACACCTTCACCGAAGAGAGTTCTCCGTGGTGTTCGCCTGTTCAGAGCCATCAGCAGGCGTCTGGGACGTCGGCGGACCCAGGAGGCCGAAGAGGCCGGATCAAGGTCATCCTCCACCGACTCTGACAGATCCAACTCTTCCTCTGGGGGTGACCGGAGTAGCCGGACTAAGAATGGAGACTCCGGAAATTGTTCCTCAAGTGAGTATCTGCCATATTTCGTTGAGATAGTTAGAAGTATTTACGTTATAGCTTCAGTCCCATTCTCAAAGTATGATCCTTATCTGACGGCTATAAAAGTTTCTAGATCTACTTTCAAGAAGAATTAATAAATCAAGCCATGTGGCATGCAGCCGTCACTTTTATTAGATATTATCATTACCTATAAAATGTCGTAAAATGTTATCAGGGTCGACTGCAAGCAAATATTTTTTGTATTTTCTTTAAGACCATTAATGTAAAAATTGGACTATTCTAAACAATATTTAGTTGTATAACAAACAAAATTGAATTCCTTGTTCTTACATTTGAAAAAAATAAATCACATTCCCTTATTAAAATTTCTCGTTGCTCTAGTTATTTTATATAGAATAAAACATTACTTGATATGTTAATAAAGGACCTTGACACTGATATTTTTAGGGTTTACGAACACCCTAGTCCCTTTTTAAAAATTTAAAAATCAGAGATTTTTATTATTACTAGAAAACATTTTAACACACTCTAGATTGTTATCAATAGCTATATATACTTCCGATATCCTTTAATTCTGTTTATCCATGACCAAGGATCATCCTCCCCACACTCTGTTTATCCATGACCAAGAATTACCCCCACACTTTGTTTATCCATGACCAAAGATCAAGTGACTAAGGAAAGTGTCCCTCCATGTTTTCAGGTGGTTATCGCAGTACTAGTTGCAGCAGTCTCCACCATGTCAAACACAGTGGTAACAACAGCAACAACAGCAGCAGCAGTAGTGGCTGTAGCAGTGGCAGTGGCGGCAGCAGTAGCAGCGGTAGCAGTGGAGATACCAGCGACACTGGTAGCAGCTCCCACATCAGTCCGGGAGCTAAGGGCGCCGTGCGCCGGGCCTTCCAGTCTCTGAGCCTCAGCACCCGCAGTCACAGCGCCAGTAGCGCGTCCCCTGGCGGTGTCAAGGACGCAAAGAGGACCCGTAGCTCTGGAAAAAAGACCCCAGCGTCGCAGAAGAGCATCCTCCGTCCACCCGTGTCCTACACCTACGTCAGAGGTATATCCGGGTTGCCTACGCAGCGCATACCGAGGGGTTACGCCCCGTGCGGATATCTTCCATCTTCGAACTGCTACAGAAACTCGTAAGTGTGTGGTTTCTAGAATCGGTGGTGACTCCGCTAGTCCTTTCTATCGGGTCAGTTGAGGACACCGATCTTTCTGTTCTCACTTCACAGCGGAAACCTTTATTCACACTATTCGTAAGGCAACACCCACTATAGTGATTATTTTTATTGTAGGCTGTTATAATCGGACCGATTGAGGAGACCATATTTTCGGTTCCCAATCACGTGTAGATATTTTTTTAGAGGAACTGACACCAATGTTGTCTTAAACATTACAATCAGAAATGTTTAAAGTCACCCGACGCGCGCACCAACCTGAAGATGAGATATCCTTAAAGACTGATAACAGTATACGAACATTATTTAGTTGAATAAAGACGTTGAATAAGGTATTATTAATACGTATGAACTTTTTTTATAAGTTCACCGTCAAGACGATAAGTTTCCTAGTTGCGGATCTGCACATTGATTTCTTGATCCAAGACAATAAGGAGGAAAAAAAAAAAAAGATGAAACTTGTTTGTTTGTCTAACAATTCGTCGAATGTGAGTGGAGTCTTAATCCACTGAGATAAATAAATCAACTGTGATTGGTTTGTGCCAATGAATAGAAATCATGTGATGTAACAAAAAAAAAAAAGGAAGAGATTGGTGACTTTAACTCTAGTGTAGAAGATGTAAATTAATAAACTGCATTTCATATATACGATTCGTATATGCTCATATGTTAGATTAAAGGATAAAAAACATGTATTCAAGAATAGCAATTCGTATTTTATCTGGATTGTTTCCCCAGTTCATGTTACTTAATGATTATTAGTTCCTAGAGATATAGTCTAAGAATTCTATAGCCAATGTATCGCCAAAAAGTAGTTCACTAATTAAGATTATTATAAATAATCTTTCAAAATAAATGAATGAATGAAATTTTTATGATGCTCAAAAAATGTGGTTTACAGATTTAAGTATTGAAAAACGTTGTTTTTTAGATATTTTCTTAATTAAAAAAAATAGTATTATGAACTTGTATTTTTAGCGCTTTCAATTATAAAGTAAAATATTGAAATATACCTAACGTTAATCACTCAGTTTTATTATTTTATATTATGCTTCAAATCATATTTTTATCATCATTTATTGGATTCATTCATTTACTGAAATATATAGCTTTATGCTCTAGTCTAAACCTATTTATGTAGCTGAAAGAACAATTATTGAGTGTGACAAATATGGTAGCTATTATTGAGATTATATAAAAATGTTAGCAACTATAATTCTCCTAGAATATTACGAGAAGTTAAGAGATATTTAAAAAAAAATTGTTCACTAGACAGTTTTAAGTATTAACTTTATAAAATTGTAATTTTTGTCCACACTTATTATTTGTATTGTGTAAGATATATACCAAGGCACGACATTATCTAAGAAAACATTCCACTTACGTAATTTTTCATAAAAACTTAATCAACTATATTAAAAATCACTCATAACTAAACATACACTTATAATGTTATACACCTAGATACACCACATATTACAGACTGATTTCACGAGTACACGCGCAGTGTACATACACACTTTTTAATCTAATTAACCACAAAAAAAAGTGCCTTAAGAAGTTAAAAGATACCTGAACTTGTATTCTCTCAGGTAGATTTCAATTCATTGCACCTGTACTGTTTCTTCCCTTTCAATGAGGCTAATAGCATTTTAGTGTGTTAAAATAGAAGGCTTTGAACCATTCCATACTATTCCTGAGAAGTCAATATTTTATTAACACATTTATATCATGATCATTGTAACGTTTAATTGTAATATTATTTAATTACACTAACTGTAGCATTCGTTTTTTAAATGGAACTAAGTTTAATAATATAGTATTGATTTTCAGGAATAACATTAAATTAAAATATAGTTTAATATAATCATCACATCAAATATATATATATAAATTAAAAGTGCACAGTAGCGGTAATAAAATTAATTTTAAAATGATAGTATAGGGGAACCAAGATGTCATGGCATGAAGGAGATAATTGCATTACAATTTTAAAATTAACATTGGTACATTTTCCATCATTTATTAATATTAATTTATTAAGATAATAAAACTTAAAGGCAACTAAACCCAAAAACCGTTAACGCCATGACATATTGGTTTTGTAAGTTCACTCAATTTATAAATATATATATATTTCTCAATCACAAAGTAGATGCCATATTGGCAATATTAGCAAGATAATGTATGTAGTTAGCTATGAACGAAGTCGATCTTAGGGCGGTTAAGCTGTAGCAGAGTTTCTGAAAAGTTTACAAGGAACCGTGTTGATATTAAAGCACATTTGATATAATTTGATTTTGACTCTTATAAACACATTTATTATTGAAAAAAAAAGAGGTTTTCATTTGAATACGTTGTTTGAGTTGAATATTTTATTGTTTGCACAGTGACTATGTGTGTGAAAAAGTATAATTTATCTTTGAAAAACAAACAAACATTATGTGAAGTTAAATTATTTTATGGATTTATGTACGAAGTTGATTGATTGTTAAACTTAAAATATTTAAGATATCAATTTGATTATTACATGAAATATTAATGTAATGTCACTTATAAAGATCAATTTGTACTATAACCTTTATGTAGAGGTTTCTAAAAGTTATGTGATATCTGAATCAAATAAAACAATTTTGTACCACAGTTATTTGTACTTATTTCCATCCCAGAATTCCTAACATCCTATTATCTGGGAATCTACAGTAGCCCCATGGCTTCTTTAGTGCTGACTGACATCTCACAGCTGACTTCTGACAGTCAACATTTAGGTATATACCTAAATTTTAACTGTCAGAAGTGACAGCTGCTAAATACATGTTTTTGCAGATCATATGGTTAAGGGTAGGGATACATAATTTGATCTGGTAACTTTTCGAAGATTTTAGCTGTCATCTGTGAGCTGTCAGTCAGCACCAAAGAAGCCATGGGGCTACTGTAAGTATTATAATACAGTGTTTTAAAATTTAATGAAATGTCCAAAATTTATATATTCGTGATTCGTTGAGTAAATCTCTGGTCAATAAACGTCAATGCGATTATAATTTCGTAATTTATAAAATATTATAAATTGGAATATTATATATAATATTTTATATTCTCTTTATAGTAATAATTTTCACATTTAATGTCCAATTGAAGTATTTTATACATTTCTTAGAATCATGTTGATATTTAAGCGTTTAATTAATATTCATACACAAAAGGAAATAATGGCTTTATTAGAGTTAGCCTTTAATCTATAAAAACTAACAAAGTATGCACTTCTATTAATATATAATAATTTTATTATTTATAAAAGTTACTATTCACCTAATTTTGGTTTTGAATGGTGTATTTAATGTTAACTAGTCTTATCACCACATCTTACTACCTTTTCAGGTTGAAATAATATGTCCTAATTAACAATGTATTAGGAATAAGAAATTTCAAATTTAGAGGAAGTGTACCCGCATTTGCATGAAGGAAGAGTGGAAAATAATTTAAGAAAAATAACCCTCAGTACACCAGACCGGGATTTGAACCCCAATCTACCAGTTATCGAGTCTAGTCTATTGCAAGAGTGACGCCTTAGACCATGAAGCAACTGGAGTGGGGGTTAACGATTCAAACATGGTGATATGAGCTCACGACTTACAAAAAAAAAACAACCTAAACTACAACGGTATGTTTAATATCACGTACCATTTCCAAGTGTCTTAGCAGGGCCAGCCCGTGTACAAATAATAACTACATTTTAAAGCACCGTCAGGAAATGAACCAGGGTCTCCCAAGCTTGAGAAACGTTGATGTCAATTTCACCGAAGATGGTTGTACTCTTATAGTTGTAGTGATAAATTAACTGTCGGGTGTTGTGTATGTTATAGAGTTAAATTAGTTTGTAAACCTTGTACTGTTTTAACCAGTTGAGACAAAAAAAATCACGTTTTTTAAAACCCAAATAAATTAAAATAAATGTATTAGAGAAAGAATGAGATTTTTTTTTTGTCAGAGTTGCACGAGAGTATTCCCACATATGATCGACACTGACGGTTTAAAATACAACTCACATGTGTACAATTCTGGTGTAGGAGGTAGTGTTCAATTGATCACTTGGTTAAGTGAATCAATTTGTTGGAGTAATTTAAATACAATTTAGTTCGTATCCAAGAGTTCGTTAAACATGTGTTTTGTACAGAACGAAACAACCGTGTGGATAAACATTTCATCATCGAACAGAATTACAGCTGGCTTGAAAATATATTTGAAATTAAATGGTTAAAAAGAATACTTAGTTAATTATATTAATTATTGTTCACATGTTTTTAATAAACTAAAAACCCGCACCTGTGGACACTCCAACTCATTTAGTCTGATTTGTTGGTGGTGGGAAGGTCAGGGTTAAAATCCTGGTTGGGTGTACTGAAGATTTTTTTTAAAATAGTGTTTTCCTCTATACTTACATGCAAATATGTGCGCATATACTCTAATATTATTCCCTCCTCATTCCTATATCAATAGAAACTTAATAAAAATGCACCTGCTTCGGTGGTAAAATGGTTTAAGTTGACACTCTCACAATAGACCGGACTGCCGATTACTGGGAAATCAGGATTAGAGTCTCAGCCGGGTGCATTTAGGGTGTTTTCCCATAAATAGTTTTCCACTCAAATGCAGGTACAATTCCTCTAAATTCCAGATATATTCATATATACTTACATATATATATATACATACATACATATATATATACATACATATATATACACATATATATATATATAAATACATGTATACATACATATAAATACATACATATATACATACATATATATATGCATACATATATATATACATATATGCATACATATATACATACATATATGCATACATATATACATACATATAAATACATATATACATATATACATACATATATACATATATACATACATTTATACATATATATGTATATATACACACATATATAATTTATACATACGTACAGTCCGAACGAATACTAAACACGTTGAAAGGATAAAAAAGTTAAATGAATCAATTTAAAGTATAATGAAAGGAAATTTATATAAAATTGAATTATTCCTTTAATAATTGATTAAAGTCACTATTCCTCCTGGTAAGAACGAGGGAAAAGGCATCGGTCTCGTATTGTCTGGTTTACATGTGATGAGAGGTGACATGGTGGTCTAGGGGTAAGGTATCGGACTTCTGTGCTGGGGTCCGGGGTTCAATCCTCGCTCCCGGCACAGATTTATCTGATTGCCAAAACCTTCCTTCACTTCTGACAAGACGTGTATTAATCACAACTTGTGAATGTGTGGAATTCCAGGCCTCCACCGTGGTTCGGATTCCACGTTAAACTCTATGTCCTCCATTTCATCTCACAATCACCCTACCATTACACATTAGCGTAAATTCGTAAAACCCAAACGGGTAGTAAGACGTGGTGATAATAATAATAATAATAATAATAATAATAATAACAATAATAATAATAATAATAATAATAATAATAATAATAATAATAATACAGGTGATGAGGAGGTTGGTTCTTGCGCTCTCCCAGTTAGTCAAACTGAGTTTAAATAAAATATTCCCCTTCTCTTTCCATGTGAATGTGGGTAATTTTCCAATAGTCTCCTTGTTCCTAACCCTTACCTCATTGGTGTAAATGTCTGGACGGAGTGGTAAGACGTGGAGCACGTAAGAACTAAAGAAATACAATAATTTCTGTGTTAGTAATAATTAGCTTACAGTAGAGTCCCTGTTATCCGAGGTTGCGTCTTATCAGGGGATACGTCTTATCAGAGGTGATATCTCAACTTATATTTCAAGACAACTGCCTAGGAAATACTTTATTTACTACTACAGTTGTATAAAACTTCGAAACGTCAAAGTCAAAATCGAGGCCCAAAATCTCTTTCACTTGGACTTGAACATCCAAAATAACCTTCCCATCCACGAAACATTTTTAAGGAGGAAGAAAACTAGGATATATAACTATTTAAAAAAAAATATATCAATAAATATTAGTTATTTAAAAATGTAATACCTTAAAACAGCTGCTAAACGGTATTTTAACACATATAATTTATTTTTTAGTACTATTATCACCTGTTCAGACCATACCCAGGTGCACTAATTACGCTAGTAGGCTAAGAATGAGGAAGGTCGACCTTCTCTCCTTGTTTTTATGATCTTATTCCGTTTAGTCTCGAGTTTTCTATAATCAGAGGTAACGCAGTCTCGTTCTCATCAAACTCGGATTATCGAGAATATACCGTATTTTTATTTGTTTTTAAAAAGGCACCATGAAAGAGGGAAAGCATCAATAAGTATTCTTCATCAAAAACCCGAAGCTTGATTTTATGAGATTTCTATCCATTCGGAGCTGGGAATGCTGGTTAGTGCTGCCTGCACCCTCTGGTAGAAATACCATGAACTAGGAGAGTTGATGTAGTGTTGGGGTCTCCGCTGCCTATCATACATAATTATTATGAGCGAGAGTGAAAGAGCCTACCAATTTTACTAGGCAAGTTATTTCCACATATTACCTTCCAGGATTTACTTCTCTCCGTAAGGAGTTATGCTATGGAATTTTATCGTTTAAGAAAAATCCTTCGACCCCAGCTGGGTTTGAACCCATAAACATCGGGTCCTGGGGCGAGCACTTTACCCCGAGTTCAACCAATAAGTATTATAAATAAAAATTATTGAACTAATGAAAGAAGATAAATAAAAAAATGTTAATACAATATAGAGATCACGTCAGAGAGTGAAAGATGAAAGATACTTATTTTAGCACCGCGTATTACCATCCATTTGGGCTGTACCCGTATGCAATAACTACGCTAATGTATTAGGGATGAGGACTGCTGCATGCAGAGGAAGTGTACCCGCATTTGAGTGGTTAAAGAACCCTCTCGGTACACCTGACCTTGATTTGAATTACAATCTTCCCATCAATATCAGTCCAATCTATTGATAGAGTGACGCAAGGCCGCCACTATCGTGTTTGACTGGTCTGCTGAAGACGAGGAGATATGGGTTCTAATCTCGGTCGGGTCTACCGAGGGCGATTTCCCTAAATTGTTTCCCATTCTCCTTCCACGCAAATGCAGGTATATTACCTCTAAAATGCTTCCTTACTCATCCTTAACCCATTATAGTAATTACCATATATGCGTTTAATCCAAATATTTATTAAGACGTGGTGAGAAGAATAATAGAATATAATAAAACTTTAGATTAGCTCAAAACTACAGATTATAATAAATAGATGGATATATCAGATAATGTAGCCCAAACTTAGATGAAGCACCTAGCTCAAACTATTTTAAACTTAGATGAAGCTAATACGTTTACTAAACAAATAAAGTAGGTCAAAACTTATTTAAAACAAATTTTGAAAACAATTTGAATTTGATAAATTCTAAATTTCCCCCCCCCNTACATGGGGGTGCGAGAGGATGTATTCTGAAGTAGGTTTTTTTTTTCTCTGTGATATGGGGACAGCTCCACGTGTCTCCATGGCAACAAGCTCCACGTGACGTCATTGGTGACGTCACACCCCCAAACATCGACGTCACATCTGACACGTGGCAGGGGCCGGGGCCACTGACCTGGTTCACCAAAACGAGATCCGATTACACTAGACCCCAAGACCTGGCTTGTGACCTAGATGTAGCTGTGGGACGGAGTCGACGAGGAATTATTCTATACATATGATATATATATATTCATATTCTATACATATGATACATATATATTCATATTATATACATATGATACTTATATACATATGATACATATATATTCATATTCGTTATATATGTATAATGTATATTATTTATATATGTATATATTTATTTTTTAAATCTTAAGTTCTATGAAATAAAGTGAGCAAGGAAATTTTGTATTTTTTTTTCAAAAATCTTCTAGGGTTGTGGGAAAACGTGAAGAAAGTCTTTTATTTGAAAGATTTATTGAGTATATAATATTTTAATTATATAAAGTGGCAATCTATTGGTTGAAAAATTTATAATTAATCTTTGAATATAAAGTTTTTGTAATTATTTTCTATGCTATCCCTACATTTTTTTAAAATAGTTAAGATACCTGAAATTAATGTTTACAGCCTTAGCACAATGAATAAATACATATGTTTACTGAACAAATAAGATGGCTAAGGGGTTCATACCATTATACAACTCAAAAGAGTTTTATTGTACAACAAAGGACTAGGCGTAGGTATTGTCTTAACTTAAAAGCTCCTCAATTGATACTGATATTGTGGTTAGTTCTTCCATATTTCCAATGCCGCAGGGAGGCCAATATACAGATAATTATTTTTCTACTGTTCCAGTACATAAGTAATACTGCAGATACAAAACACTGCAGCTCCGTTGTGACAGAAACGCTTCAGCTACAGTAACCCCGTGGCTTCTTTGGTGCTGACTGACAGCCAACATTTAGGTATATAACTACATTTTGACTGTCAGAAGTGACAGCTGCTGAACACATGTTTTTTGCAGATCATATGGTTCGGCGTAGGGATACATAATTTGATTTGGTAACTTTTCAAAGCCGCCAGAAGTCAGCTGTGATCTGTCACTCAGCACCAAAGAAGCCATGGGGCTACTGTACATATAGATATACACGCTGCATTTACATAATGATCAAGCACTGCATCTACATAGTGATATAAACGCTGTAGCTCCATAGTGATAGAAACACTGTAGTTCCATAGTGATAGAAACACTGTAGTTCCATAGTGATAGAAACACTGCAGCGACATAGTGATAAAAACGTTGCAACTCCTTTATTATAGAACCACTGCAGCTAAATAGCGATAGAAACGCTGCAGCCACAGACTGATAGAAAAGTTGCAGCTAAATAGTGATATAAACTCTGCAGTTAAATAGTGATAGAAGCGCTGATTGATAGAAACGCTGTGCGTATAGCCCGAATGGGTAGTAAGACGCGGTGCTAATAATAATAATAATAATATTAATAATAATAATAATAATAATAATAATAATAATGAGAGAAACGCTGCAGTTCAGTATTGATACAACTTCATCTCCGTAGTGATAAAACCACTGCAGCTCTGGAGAGATAAAAGCGTTGCTGCTACGTGGGGATAAAAAGCACATTCGGGCTTAAAAACTCAATTCAAATCACAGCTGCTTTTGGGGGGCATAAATATCCTATTTCAAATTAACAGCAATTCCATGTTTTATGAGTGTGGGCCCGTAAAATAGGACGTCAAACATATATGGGATTGTTAGCAGCTAACTAGTAGATCGGGGTTCGAATCCTTACCGGGTGTAGTGCCTAAATTATTTCCCACTCTTTATCTTTCATTCCACACGAATGCGATTTCACTTCCTCTTAAGTTTAATATACTGATCTCTGCCCTATTTGTGTACGAGTACATATGTGGACAGCCTGGATGGGTAGTCAGACGCAATGGACACACCATTCGTTTCTCTTTCATATTAGTACTACATAGCTTAGAAGCTTAAAATGTTTCCTCAAAAATGAGTTAATTATTTAAAGCAATGTGGTCCAACAGGCAGCCCACGGGACAAATGTGGCCCTCACATTATCCTGCAGTCAAATTAAAGGAAAATCCTCGGGGGACAGACATTTATTTATTTTTATTTTTAGCTCTGTTACCCGTTCGGTTTATACGCTTATGTACTAACTTTGCTAATAGTTTTAGGGATTAGGAAAGCTGAATTTAGAGGAACATTACCCGCATTTGCGTGGAGGAAAAGTGGAAAATAATATTTTTTAAAAACCCTCAGTACACTCAACCGAGATTCAAACTTCAATCTACTCATCATCGGCAATCTATTTCACTGAGAGAGTAGGTAGAGTAGCGCGTTAGACCATGAAGCCATCGAGGTCGGTAAATGACATGTGTTAAATAGCCAACATTTCAAATATAAACGTTTATCTAAAAAGGTCATGATTGCATTTTATTAATCATTTATTTATTATTGAAATAATGTATAAATATATATTTATAATGCTAAGTTGTTTTTACAAAATGTGTGTCATGATACATTTATCAAAGGTTAATACACATTTTTTTTTTGCATTAAAATTGAAAGTGTCCACAAGCCAAAAATACATTTTATATACTTTATAAGCTTTAAAAACAATTATTTATTTAGTGATGTTTTATACCTTTATTAAGATAATGGGATTGTTAAATATATCTTCAGCCCACGCTGCAGACTGATGGTCAGATCTGGCCCTTTAGAAGAAAATTGTTAGAACAATCTGATTTAACGGATGCTTAGAGGAACAGAAAATATACGAAAATGGATTTTAGTATAAATATAAGTTTTTTTATTAATGTTTTTCAGATGGTAATTAAGTGTTATAAAGACTTGTGTGGATCTTAAATATCCATAAACACGTTTAGGCAGTAGCCCTAGGGACAGACAGAAAGATGGGCACACATAAACGTAATAACAATTATTTTTTTTAGGTTCGGGAGCGCATTAACAAAATATTCATCATAATTTTGAGACGAAGAATTTTCACGATTACAATGCTTTCTTTGTATGAAAAAGTAAAAGAATCAGCTATCACGGAAATACAGAGCTTGAGAAAAGTAAGAATTTCAATTAATAAGTGATTAAATTCATTTCCATCACTAGTTAAGGTACATTTTTTCAAACCTTAAAGTCTAGTACACACTAGGAAACATCTCCCTGGAAATAATGTTTGGCAAACACGCCATGGAGGTTGTTTACATCCACCCGCAACGAGAGGTGATGATAGTGAATATAGAGTTGTGAACCAGTGATAATCTTAAACCTAACTTAAGCCTAACGCTTTGAGACAGTTGGGATGATTCCCCTTGAGAGAAAAATACCCAAGGTGCCAGCTGGGAATCAAACACGGGACTCCTAAGCTCGTAGTTACTACACCACGGGACCGGATATCTTTGAGGTGTTCAAAGCATGGGTGGTTTCTTAGCGCCGTCAGAAGATTTGCAAGGCAACACACAGCACAGTACTGTTGGGCGGGAGAGTATCATCAGACTCCAAGGCAACTCCCAGTACATTTTTGTCATTTGTACCGACACCGGCTTCAGCTGGTCTGGCTCACCGGTGATGGAAAGGTTTAGGGTTCGAATCCTAATCGGGTGCATTGAGGATTTTTTAATAAATTATTTCCTATTCTAGTTCCACGAAAATGTAATCTTACTCATAGCTACCACGATGACCTAGTTTTAGGACGGGTAGTAGGAAGTGAAAACACGGAAATAGTCAGTTTTAAGAACCGGTGTCGAAGTTGTCCACGTTTAAGATAAATACTTTGGCCAAGTTATTAGTGTTAGTTTTCTTACCCCTTTTTTTTAGAACCGTGTCTTACTATTCGTTCGTGCTATACGCATGTGTACTAATTACATTAATGATTTAGTGATAAGGAAAGTTTAATTGAGAGGAAGTAAACCCGCATTTGTGTGGAAGGGAAAAACCACCCTCAGTGCACCTGACCGGGATCGAACCCTGGGATCCCTGTCTTCAGCAGTTTTGTCCAACACGAGAGTAGCACGTTAGACCAAGCGACCAACGGAGCAGGTCCATTTTGATTTTTTTAAACATATAAATCATTTTTCTTTTTGTTTGATATATTTAACACTAATGCTGCTAACGATTTAATCTAGAAATCAGGAAAAGGAGGGAATATCAGATGAGATGTTCTAGAATGACCGTAGGTTAAGAATTAGCAAACCACCTCGGGGGGAACTCACTCCCTAGTGCGTCAGAAAGAGATTCTCACCTAGACGGTGCACGGCGAAGTGAGTCTAACGCCCTAGACAGCTCGACCAAGACGCCACACGCGAGTGTGACGTGGTGTAACCAGTACCTCCACAGTACGATGATCCAGTGACCCAGTGCTATAGTTAGTCAATCCTCTGCGCGTGGCACACTCGGTAGGGAGAGAGGTGTGTTGGGGGTTAGCTATTTCTGGCCCCTGCTGGGTCAGGCCACTGAGTTTCAAGGAGGGGGGAAACGGGGGTGGTTAGGTGTATAGGGGGTAGGACCCGCTAATTTATTTGGGAGGGGTGGCTCACTCGAGGCCACAAGGACGACGACCCATTCTGAAATTTCTTCGCCAGGCCTACGTCATGGTAGCTTCCCACCAATGAGAAGCCGTGACCTCGTTCCATTGAAGGATCTCCCAGGGTTGTGTATGATTCTTTTTTGAGAGGGGATAGGAGAGGGGTATTTTGGGGTGTAGAAATAGAGGGGATAAGTACGCAGCGTAAGGTCATCCGGGGGGGATGAACCCCTTGTTCGGAATGAGGTCATCCCTGGCAAAATGCGGTGGTGCTCATTCATAGAATGACGCAGTTGGTACCCCCCTTCCCTTCTCCGTATGGTTGTATTCATAAACATAGTGCGCATCACGCTAATTTCATCATGGCAGTTACCTCCTCCTCCCCTCTCCCCTCCCCCCCAAAAAAAGACCTCCCTTCGTTGATTAGAGGCTTCCTAATGTCGGAGAATGGAATACTAAGTTCCTCTTTCCATCTACCCTCATTCGACGGTAAATCTTCGGGCGATTCTGACGGGATTGTGAACTTGTGACCCACCCTCTGCACGTATTTCACGCTCCTGGAGCTTCTAGAAGGACAAACGTTGCCACACCCAGTGGCAGGACACGTGTATCCTCTGCGGCGGTAGCCGAGGGGGTCTTAGGCGTTAAACACTAACAATTAAGCTCAACTCTTACTATGCATCACATAACGGACGATCGCATCACGTCGACATATTATTAAATATATTTTAATAGGTGGCGTTCATACTCTGCGGTGACGTCACCAGCAGGGAGAATGTTTTGACGTTGACGGTCCGTACTAGAAATATGAAATTGAGTTGCATCAGTGCACAGTCATCACCGTTCATTCAAGCTGTGCCTTTTGAATAACCTTTAAAGATTGATGGTCTACTTTTAATAGAATAAGCACATCAATATGAAGGATTAGATAATATGGCAAACAAGAAATACATTGATTATGTCCACAAATATTATATGATAATATGGAGAATATTTGGAAAGAAACTAAAATAAATTGATTATGTCTTCTTCTTTCAACTCTTTGTACAATATGGGATATCCACCCAAAGAAACTCCTTGTAAAATATGTGATAACCACCTTCAGAAACTCCTGTACAGTGTGTTATAGCCCCCTTCAGAAACTCCCGTACAATACGTGATATCCACCTTCAGAAACTCCTGTACAATACGTGATAGTGATATCTAAACAAAGAAACTCTTTGTACAATGTGTGATATCCAAACAAAGAAACTCTTAGTACAATGTGTGATATCCAAACAAACAAACTCTTTGTACAATGTGTGATATCCAAACAAACAAACTCTTTGTACAATGTGTGATATCCAAACAAACAAACTCTCTCTTTGTACAATGTGTAATATCCACCTTCAGAAACTCCTGTACAATACGTGATATCCACCTTCAGAAACTCCTGTAGAATACGGGATATCCACCTTCAGAAACTCCTGTACAATACGTGATAGTGATATCCATCCAAATAAACTCTTTGTACAATGTGTAGTATCCACCCCCAGACATAAATCTATCAAAAAGTCAATAAATCAGTAAGTCATGTCAATAAATCAGTCAATTAATAAATCATCTCGCTAGTCCCTGCACTGGGAAGGAGACCCTAGAAACTCACACCGAGCAACCACGGGGGTAAGGGAGGTGGACTCAAAATAGGTTGCACACGTGGTCGAGTGGGTAGGGAGGTTAACCAAAGTCAGCAACTCTCTGTTTTATAACTAATTGTTTTTATTAAAGAATGCTACATAGGCTTAACCTATATTAGACAAGATAAGGGGAAGCCACTTGTAGGAAATCCCCCCCCTCCCTCATCTTTGCATTAGCGTGAGGAAGGAGGAGTAAAATCACCCCTCAGTTGAGATTCAAACCTCGATCTCCCCACCACCGATAACAGAGTCTATCATGAGTTTGACGCTTTAGACTACACATTCATACATTTACACATATACGATATTATCATTTATGTTGTGCTTAATACTTTTTCTTCAAAAATAAAACATACAATATTTTGATAATTTGGTTTAACTTAGAGTTTGAATCATCCGCTTAGAGGAATTCAGAGGAAGCATACCTGCATTTGCGTGGAGGGAGAATGGAAAAGTAAATAGGGATGAACCACCCTCCGTATACCCTAATGAGATTCTAGCCCCAATCTCCCCGTAATCGTCAGTCCAGATTATTGCGAGAGTTACGTCTTAGACCATGCAGCCACCGAAGTGAACTCCTGGGTGGTTGTTTTAAAAACAAACTAGAACTGGAGATGATCTTGAAAGACCACAATGAGATAAATTTACTTGAACGATCAGCTTTCCTTAGGACACAAAAATGCACAAGGAAGCATTTCAGTGTGAGACCCGCCTCGGTGGCGTAGTTGGCTAACGTGCTAGTCGTGTTGAGCTCGACTGCTGAGGACGGGGAGATCGAGGTTCGAATCTCGGTCGGGTTAACTGGGGGTGGTTTTTCCTAAATGGTTTTCCACTCTCCCTCCACGCAAATGCGAGTTCACTTCCTCTAATTCAACCTTCCCAATTCCCAATCAAATAGCGTAATTGGTACTTAAAGCGTATAACCCGAATGGGTAGTAAGACTCGGTGCTAATATTATTTTTTTCAGTGTGCGAGTAGTAGAGGCCAATAGATAGGATTATATTTTCTTTTCACCCTCTAAATATGGACTCAAACTTAGAAGACTATGCGCTGGCCATGTCACAGTGTGAACATTCAGACTATGGTAACAACACGGTCAGCGTACAGTCATATGAATGTCAATCCAACTTTAACCGACCTTGGTAAGCGTACGCATGGTTAAATCCAGATTCAAAAGTATCTCCGGGGTTCAATCCTCGGTCCCGGCAAATATTTTTCTGATTACCAAACCCTTCCTTCACCTCTGACAAGACATCTTGTGAATGTGGGGAATGCCAGGTCTCCACCATGGTTCGGATTCCACGTTAAACTGTAGGTCCTTCATTTCATCTCACAATCACCCTACCATTACAGATTAGCGTAAGTGCGTATAACCCGAATGGGTAGTAAGACGCGGTGCTAATAATAATAATAATAAAAGTATCTCCAGATGGTCCCAATCATAAAGCGACGAAAAATTACAATTCTTAGCCCTCAAATATCCAAATATTTTGGGTTGTGAGCCTGTCATTTTGTTATGCAGTTTTTATCACACCCGCCTCGGTGGCGTAGTTGGCTAACGCGCTAGTTTCGTGTTGAGCTTGACTTCTGAGGATGGGGAGATCGAGGTTCGAATCTTGGTCAGGTTAACTGGGGGTTGTTTCCCCTAGATAGTTTCACACTCTCCCTCCACTCAAATGCGGGCTCACTTTCTCTAAATTCACCATTCCCAATTCCTAATCCATTAGCGTAATTAGTACTTAAGTGTACAACCCGAACGGGTAGTAAGATGCGATGCTAAATAAATAAATAAAATAATTTTTTTATCATGGAGCGCATGACTTGTCAATCAACTTTTTTTGTTTCTAAATTAGAAAAGAAAATAATGGCAATAACACCTACATAATAAAATTTGTCACAAAATTAATGAAATTAGAAACAAGAAAATCACAAAAACACCAAAAAATAAATGGTACGCAACTTGGCACGGACTTTCTCGCTCTATTGTTTAAAAATTGAAATATTTACCCATAACTGTTAATATATGTGAAATGAAACCCAAGCATAAATTGCACTATACTTATGTAAAACTTTTTTTTATTTAAAAATTTTGACCAATAAAAAATGTAAATATTGACTATTGAGTCTAAAATGGAGCTAAATCATTGTTGTACAAACATTTCTCCTAAGAGGTTTAAGGAAAACCAACATAACCTTTTGAGAGACTTATATTTAATTATTCTATGGCATTGGAGAATTATTGCGTTAAAATTTAAGAAGTATCTCTTTACAACTAAAGCTCAGAAAATTGTAATAAGATATTTGCCCATATCTCACAAACTTTTAGTTTTATAACACTATATTTCATATAAAAGTTTTCTATTTTTAATAGTACTACAATTTTGCAATGAAAAGTTATTTAGTATCTCAAATAGTTACAAAGATACGGAAGTTTCTGCTTCTGTAAAGTACCCTAAAATTCATTTTCATGGGAAAATGAAAATACCCTGTTTATTTATCATCTTAATCAACGCCTAGATACGAATTTTAATCAAAATCGTTAAAGCAGATTTTGAGAAAATCTATTTTTTTCTCTTTTCGCCCTTTCTTAAACTACTCTTAATTTTAAGTTTAAACAGACACACAGACAGACGGCATTGCAAAGACCACTTTTTAGGGTTCGTGGGGTCTTTAGACGTCGACATCCATCAACATATCAGGTTAGATTTTCTTTTGCGGTCGCAATACTTTAACTTTTGTGTTTAAAAAAGTATATATATATATATATATATATATATATATATTTGCGTATAGCTTGAAAGTTATTGGTTTTATAAAAATGTGCTTCAAATAAAATATTTGTATTATAAATAAATATATATATATATTTATAATGATAAGTAATTTCATATCTCAAATAGCTTAAGAGATATTATAAAAAAATATAATTTATGCATCAGACCGGAGACTTTAAAGTCATTTTGCCGAAATATTGAGGATAGCCATTTTGTTTAAAATATTTATAAATGAAATTTAATCGAAATCGTTAGAGCCGATTTTGAAAAAAATTAATTTTTTCTCTTTTTGCTCTTCAGTAAGCTACCCTTTATTTTAAGGTTAGATATCCACTTTCAAAAAACCTTCGGGGCAACCCTATGAAAACCCTAGATACAAAATTTTAGCCTGATCGGTAAAATTGTTTGGGCTCTAGTTGGAGCTACAGATAGACAGACAGACAGATGAAAATTCAAAAACCACATTTTCGGATTCGGAGGGGGGGGGGTCATGAAACGTCGAAATTCATCAAAATCTAAAATTAAATTTTTTTGACGATCAAAATACTTTCTCTACCTGTAAGATAGAGAGACAGTAAATATGAATAGCTAGAACTAAGAAAATTAAATAACACCTAGATCAAAATAAATGGTTTGGAGCGCCGCACAAACTCACTAACGTTTTTCTCTTAAAATAGAAATTTACTAAGAACTCGTAAGATGTGTGAAATGAAATAATAGATCTATTCATTGTTGTAGAAACAATACAAAAATATCATAGAGGGAATAATATACAATGTTAATTACATACTCTATGACAATAGAAACTAGAAAAACTGTCACAGAGAAATTGAGAAAAGAGAAACAGAATCAAATTCAATTTCAAAAATTGTATTGAAAATAATATATACTAGCTTATAGCTCAAAAAGTGTTGCGGTTATGTAAAGATATTATTTATTTATTATTTATTATTTAGCACCGCGTCTTACTACCCGTTTGGGTTATACGCTTTAAGTACTAATTACACGAATGGATTAGGAATTGGGTAGGTTGAGTTAAAGGAAGTGAACCCACAATTGCGTGGAGGGAGAGTGGAATACCATTTATGAAAAACCACCCCCAGTTCACCAAACCGAGATTCGAACCTTGATCTCCCCGTCCTCAGCAGTCGAGCTCAACACGACTAGCGCGTTAGCCAACTACGCCACCGAGGTGGGTCAATATATAATTCATATAAAACATTTTTATCTTTAGTAGTAATACAATTTTACAGCGATAGGTTATTTCGTATCTCAAATAATTGATGAGAAATTAAGAAAATTTAAAACTTTCCTCATGTAAGGTACCCTAGTAATAATTTTCATTAGAAAGTGGGAGTTTCCATCTTGTTTATAATGATAAACAGTGTCTAGATATAAAATTTAATCAAAATCTTTAGAGCGAATTTAGAGAAAATATATTTTTTCTTTTCTCCTCTTCAGTCAACTACCCTTAAATTTAGAGTTAGATATCTAACTCCAAAACCCCTTGGGTGGACCTTTTGAAAACGCTAAATAAATTTTAGCCCAATCATTAAAATAGTTTAGACTCTATTATTATTATTATTATTATTATTATTATTATTATTATTATTATTATTATTATTATTATTATAGGTCGTTGTATCCATAGTGCCAATTCTAGATTTGTCGATTTCGACTTTTATCATCAAAGGAAAACTAAACTCAGACAGTTATTTAAGGTTATCCCAAATCAATAATTTATCATGTAGAGGTTTTGCCTATATTATTTAAACTTACAATATTCTGATCTATTTTTTGCATAATGTTACTATTACTACTGCTTACTATTTAGTTATTTGTTATTAATGTTACTTTTTATTCTTATTATTAACTACTTTTTTTTATCTCGTAACTATTCATCAGTATATAACATTATTTATCCATTTTTTGTCTATCATTTTTTCGTGTGTAAATATATGTATTGTAAGGTATGTACGTGTGTACTTTTCAGTGCTGGCCTGTTATAGGTCTTACGACTGTTGGCCAGCACTATAATAAAGGAAATTGAAATTGAATTATTATTATTATTATTATTATTATTATTATTATTATTATTATTAGCCCCGCATCTTACTACCTGTTCGGGTTGTACGCACTTACGCTAATGTGTAAATAGTAGAGTGATTGTGAGATGAAATGGAGGACCTACAGTTTAACGTGGGATCCGAACCACGGTGGAGGCCTGGCATTCCACACATTCACAAGTTGTGATCAATACATGTCTTGTCAGAGGTGAAGAGTTTCGACTCTAGCCAGAGGTACAGACAGACACACGGACATACGGCAGTGCAAAAACAATTTTTTTTGTTTTTTTATGTTTTTATGTTTTTTATGTTTTGTTTATGTTTATGACTCATCGATATTTTTCAAAATCTAGAGTTCAATTTTTTGACGATCACAATGCTGTCTCTCTCCGAGGTATAATATAAAGTAAAATGAGAGATCAAAGGAATAGGAAGAGGGGAATCAAATTAAGGACACTTGCAATTTGTTTTATATTTATTTCTAGTAAATTCATTAACTAGGACACACATCATGCTTTGTTTGACATATGGTATAATTTGGGTCATATGTGAGCTTCAGTAATGACATAAGTGCACATTTCAAATCAGTAATAACGTGACCCACAATTCAGAACCATGACGTCACTATCAAACTGAACGTTAATTGCCTGGATTGGTTACATGAGAGGAGATTGTTTTCAATGTATCCAGATAAAGTCCAATTTTCATAGAAAGAATCTTAACTGATTGCTAGTAAATGTAACTAAACCTTTCATACGTCAAGTCATGCTACCTGCAGGTGTCACTTTTGATAGATATTATCAATACCTATAAAATAATAATAATAAAAATAAAGTAAAATGCGATCATGTTGCCAGCAATAAAAATATGTTAATGTTTACTAAAAAGCTCTTCCTATGAAAATTGTACTTTAGTTATTACTGGAAAACACCAAGAAACTAGCCACGTGATTAAATTTGAGGGTGAAGGTAATGTTAAAGAGAAAGAGGGAGAAAATCGAACTTTCACACAATGAAAAGGCAATTAACTCTGATACGTGCTGACTTGATCACGTGAAGGAAACCTTAGTGGACGCGCCAGTAACTACGTCATCATACGACGCCACCAAAATTGAACACCCCCCTGGCGTCAGGGATTTGACGGGTGTCTGCGATTTTTATTTGTCTAACTTGCTTTTATTTTCTCATATCAAGAGAAAGTATTGTGATCGCGAAAAAAATAATTGACGTTTTATGTGAATACGAACTAAAAAAAAAGTGAATTTTACAATTATGTCTGTCCTATTTTTGTTTTTGGCCACAGATCCAAAATGGTTTGATGGATTTTGTTCAAACTTTATATATATATATATATTATAGTATTATACTATAAAAAAGTTTTATTTTTATTATTACACTAACCCTTCAATTAAGGGTTGTTTACTGATAATAACATTTTTAACTTACACATTTTGCAAAAAATGGCTCCACCGATTTTGTCTACACTCCACATCCAAGATTTTATTGACAATAGACTAAACTGCTGATGACGGTGAGACCGTTCGATCCCAGTCGGGTGTAGTGAAGGTGGTTTTCCTAGATAATTCAGCAAGCTCTCACTACGTAAATGCGGGTCCACTTACTCTAAATTTAAACTCCCTCATTCCTAACCCAGTAACGTAATTTGTACATAAGCATATAGCACGGATGGGTAGTAATACGTGGTGCTAAAAATGTTACCAATGACATTTTAGTATCAGTATGTTCTTCACAAAGGTTCACTGACAAAAGGAATGGAAATATCCTAAGACAAAACCCTTTAATAATAAGAGGTATGAATTGTGGAGGTAACGTATAGTAAATTCATCCGCATTAGCGTGTATATAGTATAAATATATCGGTGATAAATATCGCCCCCTATTTCCCCTGTACCTAATAGCTAAGTATAATGCCTGTTACCACTGTTTATTATATTTACTCTTAGTATGTTTTCAATTATTTAAGAATTACCTGTTTGAAAGTTTGGAGTGTTTTAGATTGAAATAATATTCGACTTTTTTTTAGAGACTAATGTTTGAATAACACATAATATGAAAGTTATTTTAAATAAACAATTCCTTCAATAAAAATAATTTTATGGCCAAAGAAATGTTTATATGATAGTTAATAACCTATTTGTATTTTAGATATTAAAAAAATACTACAACTAACTATAAACGCTCGAATTAATTAATATTTCATACCAAATAATAGCACATAAATCTCGTCAGATAACTTTTGGACAAATTGCTTTCAGTATAAATAATAACCTCCTATAATCATAAAATGACTATTTAGAAGAGTCAGTATTATACTATTTATTCAAGTAATAACAATCATATTTCTTCGGATTTATTGGTTTAAAGTTGGACACCTTACCTCAGTCAGTCACGTGTTTTTCTTTTGAGCTAAGGGTCCCAGGTTTGAGTCTTGGCATGGCCGATAAATACATCATTGGTGAAATGTGGTTTTCTTCTTTCACACTGATGAATTAACGTCCGGGGGACCGGATGTTGTGTCTGTACTAGATTTAAGATAGTTTATAAGTCGTGTGCTGATATAATCAATCGGTTCAAAATTTCACGTTAATTATACTTCAAATAAACTAGATGAAATAAATTAGATATTGGATTAAATAATAAATAAGTTAAATGAGTGCTCTCTACATAAATACCAACACAATGAATGTATAGCAGTAATCTATACTTATAAAATAACATGTCCTGACTGACTGACTGATTCATCATCGCCGAGCGCAAACTATAAAGGCTACAAGCATGAAATTCTGACTGTATATTCATTTTGTTATGTAGGCACCCACTAAAAAAGGATTTTAGAAAATTCCACCCCAAAGGGGTCAAAATAGGGGATGATAATATGTATGATAATATGTATGAAAGTCCGTCATTTTGAAAGTTACATAAACAAAATTTTTATTTCGGTTATTGACGTAAAACAAATAAATGTTTCAGGAATTTTGGAAATTTTATTTAATAAGGGATGAAAAAGGGGGTGAAAGTTCGTATCGGACTTGCATTATTTTTGATCTGAGGTCAAGTTATGGTCATCAACGTAAAGTAATATTTTAAATTAATCTGTAAATACATATGTATATTTTCGTATTTGTATATAATCAACTTCCACGCGAGCAAAGCCGCGGGAAACAGCTATCTAGTATTATATATAACCAAGCTAATCGTATATTGGAGTTCACCCATTATAATCCAATGTATCAGCGCAGATACTTCTAGTGCTGGGGTATAGTGCGTGAAGAAATAATGCAAGCTCTCAACTGACGGACTCGCTATGTTGTACATTCTAACTGCAGGGGCTGAATTTGACTCTTTTGAAGCTTTACTTGAGTGTCACTAGTCTGTTGTGTATGTCCTCTCATTGGTTGAGCCCAAAACCAGTGTTATCTTGAATACAATTATTTGAATGTTTTTAAAGGAAATAAATAAATTGCACAATTAACTATAAACATAGTTTAAGTTTTTTTTAGCACATCTTAAAGCAATTCGGGCTATACGCTTATGTACTAATTACGCTAATGGGTAAGAGATGAGGAAGGTTGAATTTAGGGGAAGTGTAATAATAATAATAATAATAATAATAATATTTAGCACCGCGTCTTACTACCCATTCGGGTTATACGCTTTAAGTACTAATTACACTAAATGGATTAGGAATTGGGAAGGTTTTTAATTAGGGGAAGTGAGCCCGCATTTGCGTGGAGGGAGAGGGGAAAACCATTTAGGAAAAACCACTCCCAGTTCACCCGACCGAGATTCGAACCTCGATCTCCCCGTCCTTAGCAGTAGAGCTCAACATGACAAGCGCGTTAGCCAACTACGCCACCGAGGCGGGTTAGGGGAAGTGTACCTACATTTGCTTGGAGCCATAGAGAGAAACAATTTAGGCATAACAACCATCATTACACCCAACTGGGATCGAGTCACGATCTTCCAGTCATGAGCAGTCTATTGCAAGAGTATAGTGCCCTAGACAATGCGGCCACCAAGATGTGTTCACTATTTAAAGGAAATGTGTTTTAAATTTTTGGAGTTTATTTGGTTGTATAGTTAGATAAGATTTATTGGAGCAAATAAAACGAACACATGCAATATGGGACATCACTTCCTTGTCCGTTGGCAGCAGTGTAAAGTGTGAACTGTTTTTTTATTTATCATTATAAAAACCATATTTTGTTAGTTCCCTTTTATTTGTTCGTATTTATTTATACTACTTTCTTCGATTACTAACAAACTCTCTGACCTTGAGAAATTTGAAAGTTCATGGCCGTCAGAATGTAGGCCCCCTTTTTTTAACACTAACCTGATACACCTCCATACAATCCCTAGCCTGATACACCTCCATCCAATCCCTAGCCTGAGACACCTCCATACAATCATCTAGCCTGATACACCTCCATACAATCCCTAGCCTGATACACCTCCATACAATCCCTAGCCTGAGACACCTCCATACAATCCCTAGCCTGAGACACCTCCATACAATCCCTAGCCTGATACACCTCCATACAATCCCTAGCCTGATACACCTCCATATAATATCTAGCCTGATACACCTCCATCCAATCCCTAGCCTGAGACACCTCCATATAATCTCTAGCCTGATACACCTCCATCCAATCCCTAGCCTGAGACACCTCCATACAATCCCTAGCCTGATACACCTCCATCCAATCCCTAGCCTGAGACACCTCCATACAATCCCTAGCCTGAGACACCTCCATACAATCCCTAGCCTGAGACACCTCCATCCAATCCCTAGCCTGAGACACCTCCATATAATCCCTAGCCTGATACACCTCCATACAATCCCTAGCCTGATACACCTCCATCCAATCCCTAGCCTGAGACACCTCCATACAATCCCTAGCCTGATAACACCTCCATACAATCCCTATCCTGATACACCTCCATCCAATCCCTAGCCTGATACACCTCCATACAATCCCTAGCCTGAGACACCTCCATATAATCCCTAGCCTGATACACCTCCATACAATCTCTAGCCTGATACACCTCCATTCTATAGTCTACAGTCTTACATTACCACCAGTAATAAATATTTATTTAGAAATACTGTGTTACTGTAGGAGTCAAGTAGGAAACACACTCTCTGACAGCTAAAAATGTAATTGAAACAATTTTAATGTATTCATACATCAAGTCACATAATCTACCATTATAAACGTTTGATAGATACTATTAATGCCTATAAACTAATAAAACTAATATATCAGAATGTTATCAATGTTGACAACAAAAAAATACGTGTTTTCTAAACTGTTCTACCTACCAAAGGCCTACTAGATTTTTCTTTAAATTTAATCTTTAAAAATCTCAAACAGTAATCTATAAAATAACAGGAGAAATTAATATACACCCGGGTATATAGAATAAAAAAACAACTAAATATATTATTGCGCGGTAATGATCATCGTTTGTAATAAACGCCAAACTAAATAAAAAGATAAGAGAAAATGTTTCACAGTTCACTAAGTCATTATTCCGATGATTGCTTTGATTAATTAACGCCCTCTCCTCTCTTCTCTCTCTCTCTCTCTTAAGTTTCTCCCAATATCCAAACACTCTTCGACCTTGTCACTGGAGTCACGTGATTGTTGATAAAGCGCCGCATGCTTCGTGTCACGTCACGTGAGCGTCGACCTACGAAGGTCTGGCTAGGATCGAAAAAATGTATTTCCTCTCCTAGTAGGATACCCCATTTACCCTGAAATCTACCATGTCTTACCTTGACAGATTACACATTATGGCCCCTTCTATTGTAAATTGGGCCAACAATGTACGGTTTCAGTGTGAACGTAGTGTACATAGAAAATAAAAAGTTACTTCACAATTGCACGTACTTTGTAATAAGTTAGAGTAAATAAGTAGTTGAAAACCAATTTTTTTAAAGACAGCGATTAGTAAACTAACCCTAAAGTATTTTCTCTTCGAAAAAACAGTATGTAGTGTAGAGTGACCTAGTGGTCTTGGGGTAAGGTGTCAGACTTTTGTGCTGGGGGTCCGGGGTTCAATCCTCGGTCCCGGCACAGATTTATCTGATTACCAAACCCTTCCTTCACCTCTGACAAGACATCTTGTGAATGTGGGGGAATGACAGGCCGCCACCGTGGTTCGGATTCCACGCTAAAAACTGTAGGTCCTTCATTTCATCTCACAATCACCCTACCATTACACATTAGCGTAAGTGCGTATAACCCGAACGGGTAGTAAGACGCGGTGCTAATAATAATAATGTGGGTAATGCCAGGCCTCGCCCGTGGTTCGGATCCCACGTTAAACTGTAGGTCCTCCCTTTCATCTCACCATCATCCTACCATTACACATTAACGTAAGTGCGTATAACCCGAATGGGTAGTAAGACGTGGTGCTAATAATAATATTACTAATTATATGTAATGTTATTTATATTGTACAGCAATCAAAATACAGGGTGAGGCATTTAAGTTGAAACATCATAATATCCGAAAACAAAGCAGTTTAGAAAAAAAATTGTTCGTAACAAAAGTTTTCTTTCTTCTAAGAGAGAAAACTAATCGCACAAACTATTTTTTATTTTGTATAAGTCTTCAAGGTTATTTCAGGGTCAACTTTGTTTTTTTTAATGAAAACCTAAACTATTTTTAACGGAATTTTACTATACACAAAAAAAAACAGCTTTTGCCTAAAATTTGTTTTAATTTGAAATCAATTTTGGAAGATATTTTAACTTGTATATTTTATAACAGTTTTTATCCTATTTTATTTTTATCGCATTATGTTATTGTTTATCAGTTAAATATAATATTGGTTATGAATTTACATAAATAAATGTTCAAAATGATGAACGTTAAGCACGATATTCTTTTCATTTAGCTTTATAAAAGATTGATGAGAATTTAAATGTAAGAGTAGTTAATTGTAAGCAAAAGTGAGGACGTTTCCATTTCTATTGGGTATTTTACAGAACACGTATTCACTCCACACTTGTCTTTCGATTGTATTTCAATTTTATTGCAAGATAAACATGGAATACTTAACTGTTGCAAAAAAAAAAAAAATTGAAATAATTTTCATTTTTGGTAAATTAAGATGAAATGTCGATGAGGCAATTCATTTGTACAGTAGCCCCATGGCTTCTTTGGTGCTGACTGACAGCTGACGGCTTTTAAAAGTTACCAGACCAAATTATGTATCCCTACACCGAACCATATGATCTGCAAAAAAATGTGTTTAGCAGCTGTCACTTCTGACAGTCAAAATTTAGATATATACCTAAATGTTGACTGTCAGAAGTCAGCTGTGAGCTGTCAGTCAGCACCAAAGAAGCCATGGGGCTACTGTACAGTCAACTACTCCCCGATAAAATTATTCCATCACACGCATAATTTTTTCAGAAGATGGAAAATGTGCAGTCGAACAATATAAAACGCCCAAAAAAAATGTTACTGGTGAAAATAATTATATCTTAGTGTTGTTAGCTGCAGTCGCCAACAATCCTCATCTAATTCCTCAACAAATTTCTCGGGCTTCTGGAATATCTCAGAGGACTGTTCTTGGAATATTAAAGAGTCATAAATTACACCCATACCATTCATCATTACGCCAAGAACTTCATGGGCATGACTTTAAAAATCAATGTCAATGGGCACAAGAACGATTTTTTCCTAGGGCTGGACCAATGTAAATAAAAAATTATTTAATTCTGAGTTAGATATTTTATTTTATAATAAAAAGCAAAACCAACATTCTAAACAAAATAAACCATTCGATTTTATTTACCTTAAGACTTGTTTCAAATTATTATGAAATCCTTGATAAATATATTAGGGATAAAGATTTCCTCAAGTATCAAAGTTAAACACTATAAAAAAACAATATTAGGCGGGCCAGTATGATTTATTTGTTGTGTATTTATAAGAAATTAAAAATACATCATAATATGGCTTTAAGTAACGTATTTCTGATTGAATACAAGTTGTGTACCAACATAATATAAAATATTATCTACATCTTTCAGTACAAGCCGAGATCAGTGCATGCGCACATCATTTTGCTTTCTATTTAAGTAACTCTCGTTTTGGATTTGGCTTATTTTTATTTTATATATTCTATATTTTTTCCGTTGGTTGGATTAACTAAACTTTATTTTATTTACATAACCGAAACTTATTTCACACAGCAAAAACAACTAATACGTTCAAGATAACTTATCATTATTGTGCTATTGCGTATTATAGGCGCTAATTGATATTTGAATTTGTCATTTATGATTATGAATGTTCTTATTTAATATTAAAGAACAAACATATTTTCTTATATATAGGTGGTCTTAATTTAAAAACAAACTAGATGTTTTCTCCTTAAGTGTACAATATTAAGTTTGTGATTTTAATTTACTTATTTTATGGTATTTGTAGTTTAATTTATTTTTGTAATTATGTAAGTACATTCTTTGTTTATTAAGATATTGCAGTAGGCCTAAAAATAAAAATAAATATATTTAACCAACTTTAACGTTTAAAACATTAATTTAAATTTTTATTCAACAAACCTGCTACTATCATGAAAAGTATAAAAGTAGCAAAATAAGATAATTATTATTTTTGGGTATTGTTATTCTACACTTTTGTAATATTGAAAAAAACACAACTATATCGGCATCGGTTACCGGCAATATCGGCACAAAAAAAAGGTATCGGCAATATCTGTGAACCGTTGCTTCTCCTATTAAGTAGAAAAAGAGACAATTACTATTGTTACATAATTACATAAGTTGTAATTGATGAAGGTTAGGGAAGGAAAACGCATCACAGAAATATACAAGCTTATCAAATAATTTAAAAGGATATAGAATTACACATGAGTGAAACGATTTTAATTCAATTAATTAATGATAACTGTATTCAGTTAACGAAGTAGAAAACATACGATTGGATGAATAGAAGCTAACACTTTGCAAACAAGGAAATGACAGAAGTTAGATATAACATTTTGTTTAGTTTAACAACTCTAGAAATATGGATATACGCTCTTACTCGAACGAAAGAGCGTCTGTCACAACTTGTCAATATTAAAAAGGGATTAGGTTCTAGGCACTATACATAAATACGATCTAGCCAGGCTAGTACCAGATTAATACCTGAGAGGTTTAATCATGAATGATAAGAGACACTTGAAAATAGAAACATAGCATCAAATCCTGTATTTTTAGAGTTACTAATGAGAATATTATTTAAGCTGGCTAGCTTTTATTAGCCCTCACGGAGAGTTACGATAAATCTAAGAATAATATCCTATAAGAGGAGCTTCCATTTTACATATAATATATGGCTAACAATCAGGCACCTACACAGTATTTTACTATGGCTGGTCATTTCCTAATGAGTACCGTCAGAACAATCAATAGTAAATTAATACAATTACCCATTAGTAGGGCATACAATAGCTAGTAAAAACTATCTTTGAACACTTAAATACACATGGCGCCTGAATGGACCGGAACAAAACACTATCCCCACGGGCCACTACTTCAATCTAGTAGTGCACCCACAGGTTGCGCACCGTAAATAGCTTCATAAAAAGGGTGCAATCGTGACTGCAATAAGTTACTGCGTATAACCCGAATGGGTAGTAAGACGCGGTGCTAGTAATAATAATAATAATAATAATAATAATAATAATAATAATAATAATAATATTTACCCATGAACAAAAAACTTTGTTAAAACAACTTTTTTTCATCCTGTATATGACCGCCTCCATGGTCTAGTGGTCAGAGCTCCTGACTACCAATCCCGAGGTCCCTGGTTCAAAACGCAGTGCTTTAAGATTTTCTTTTAAAGCAGTAGGTCTGGAACGGTGTCAATTCAACCTCGTGAGGGCGAATGAGGAGCTGATCGAATGAAAAACTCACGACTTCGGTATGGAAAACTGAGATTAATGGCTGAAGGGTTCTTTGTATTGACCACACAAAAAATTCTATCCACGGAAGTTGGCAATATCTTTGCAAACAAACGACCACCGCTCGGTCCATATGGATAGATTGCGGGCTGATGCCATGAAGTTTATAGACTCGTATACAGTGGGCTGGAGCAAAATGGACTACTTAAGGATTATTTTTGCTCCTGGAATAATATAATTGGAAATAGTGTACGCACTGCTATTTATTATAATTATTACATATATTAATAATGATATAGTGTTATTATTTCACACATAATATTGTTTGTATGCGGTATTTAAAAGGTATAAGGATGTATTCTGATGTGGCCGTTTTACCCCATAGGTGGAGCAAAACGCCACCTTTTAATTGAAGTTACCCTCCTCGGTGGCGTAGATGGCTAACGCACTTGTCGTGTTGAGCTCGACTGCTGAGGACGGGGAGATCGAGGTTCGAATCTCGGTCGGGTGAACTGGGGGTGGTTTTTACTAAATGGTTTTCCACTCTCCCTCCACGCAAATGCGGGTTCACTTCCTCTAATTCACCCTTCCCAATTCCTAATCCATTAGCGTAATTAATACTTAAAGCGTATAACCCGAACGGGTAGTAAGACGCGGTGCTAAATAAAATAAATATTTAATTGAAGTTCAAAATATATTTTATATCACTTAACCTGCACCCTCATCACAAATTAAATAATATTCAGACTTTCCACCAACTCTTGCCCATATTTCATGGAAACATTATGTCAAAGCCTCTGCACTGAACCCACGGTTCTCCTTCTTCATAATCGTAACAATCTCCTCCCCGTTTGCCACATCTATTCTATTCCTGCAAACTCTTCTTTGGGTGGGTTCTTTTTATTGGTTTCACTTGTAGAAGGCCCGGGAAATATTGCCCCTGTTGGTGACTTGCACACTGTTAGTACATTTTTATCTTTCAATGGTTTAGGCAAAATATCTTTATTGTTAGTTTTGGTTTGAGAGCTTATTTTCACTTTACCTTGCAAGGTACTTATTTTTGCCATTTTCAAAATGTTCTTTCTCTCTTGCTAGTCACTTAACTTAACTATTCTTACGTTTTCTGGTCTTGTTAGGTGACATGAAACTGGTTTTGGGTTTCCTTCTTGGAGCTGAATTTACCTTTCTTGGTAAAAGTATCAATCTCAAAACATTTTTAATTATTTGTTGTCGTTTTGTTTTCCTTAGCAGTTTTATTTTAATCGATGACTCAACAGTGTTTGAAACCAATTCATGGGATTAGTGACGTCTGGATACTCTTGTTCATCCATGTCTTTATCCGCGGTGGTGTATTTAGACTGTGCCAGGTGTTCATTTGATTAATTTAGATGGAGAAAAGTTTTCACCTGGAAACACATCTTCATCATGCCATTGTGCATTGTTGCTGCTTGCAGATATGCAGGAGTGAACATGTGTGAAAAATAATCTCTGGTAAGAGCTCTCCCAGGATGATTTATCATAAATTTCCTGCAGTTTTCCCTAAACGACCACTCCCTGGTGTAAAATGGCCACATATGTGAAGTGTTTTAAGATCACTCTGCTGTAAAACACTAGCATACAGTTTACGCACAAACTATTTTTCGTTTATTATTCTACACATGACAAACAAAATATTTCAGTCAATGGTCTATCGAGATGTAATGCATGATAAATATTATAGGGTTCTAAATTCTTACGCCTCTCTTAGCTCTTGATTAAAGAAATCATGTGAAAAAGTTTTCTACCATTCACGTGCACACCAATACACCAAATATAACACACTTGCTGCTAGCTACTGTAAAAGCTTCGTCTAACATTGCGCGACAAATTGAAGGTCAGGCAGCTGCTAAGAGTAGCTACATACCAACTGTAGAAAAAAAAATCAAGTTAGTGGCCGTTATGCCCCGGTCTACTGTACACATTTTGAACAAAATTGTTAGAGCAATTTTCGATACTTTAAAATTTTCAAAAACTAATCATCAGTAAGATAACTTTGTAGCTAGAATTAAAATACCTATTTATCCTCTAAGTATGACCATAAAACCTCTCGATACTAAGCTAGAATAAAATCCGTATAGCCTTTTTGGCTGTAACTCCAGTTAGGCCTACATACATACAGAAATATTGACATACAGAGAGAAAACATACAAAGAAACAATCAGGATTTTAAAAACCCTCGCTTTGGAGTTCAGGAGTACATTAAAAATCTCAATAGCTATCGTATTGTCGAGGGGATTTTTTTTTATCGAACGAAATACACTCTCTACATGAGAAATTAAAATGTAAAGGTCTATTTAAACAACCAAGCCACATCATTATTGGATTTAAAAATCTCACTATATTTATACTTTTCGAACTAAGTTTATAAAATCAGCTCATGTGCTATGACTGCGCCAAGATGGATTTATTCGGGCAGTTGTGGGCCCCTGAGAAGAGGCGGTTCGTGGGCTACACTACCCCTCCCCCCTTCTTTTCACTCCTATAGTCACTTAAGATGAGGTGGAAATGGATGCGAGAAAGGCCAGTGATTTTGCAGTTTTTATAGCAAAACATTTTTTTGTCCAAAATAAATAGAATATTTCTCCAGTAAAAATACAATAGTTTAATTCTCTCCACATGGTTATATAAACAGTTGTTGAATATCCGTCAAGAATGTTCTGGAATTAAATTACAACTTTTCTCTTCATTTAAAGAGTTTGTCATCTAATGCCGCTTTGTTCATGATATTTACTCAACAACTGTCGATATCACCAGGTGAAGAAAATTAAACTAAACGTTGCTACTGGAGCAATATTTTATTTATTTTGAACAAAAAATATGTTCTATAAAAAAAACTGCAAAAACACTGATCTTTTCTCGCGTCCGCCACATCCCCGCCTTAAGATATTTGTCCATAGGTCACTTCCTTCGGCTAGCGATAAAATGATGTAGATATTTTTAACTTACTACTTTCCTACTTGAAATTTCAAAGCTATTTTTCTAAGTGGGTTACCTCTTAACATGAAGCACCTGAGCAGTCTTAAGCACAATCACACTTTATGCCAAAGTAAAAAAAAAATAATAATAATATGTAAAAAATTAGCGGTTCATCCTGCTAGGTCTCTTGTTTAGCTACTAATTACATTTTCCATCTTCCACTGACAAGTTTACATAGTCATTATGGCTTTTGTTTCAATGTTATAACTTTAAGACTCACTGAATAAGACGTTAATTCATTAACATGGGTCGAGTTCAGTGATCTTAGGGTTGATTGCTTGCTTCAGGACCATGGGTTCAAACCCAGCTGGGGCCGAAGAATTTTTCTAGAGCGATAAAAATCCTAAACACATCTTCCTTTAACGTGGAAGTAAAGCCGTCGGTTCCGTGTTGATTGTGGCATGTAAAATAACACTGAAAGGTTTGTGAAAACACCTTTACATCGAAATTGGTAGGCCCTTTCGCTCTCGCTCATAGAAATTCTCGTGTGCTGATATAATCACTTAGTTCAGAAAGTGTAAGTTAAATATCTCAATTAAATAAAATAAATAACATGAGAAGTCCTATCGCGACCTTCCGTGAGGTCACAGGTAAGCAACTTACTTAAACTTGACTATAACTTTTCGTTCGTGTGTGAACCACCTCTTACTACCCAATGGGACTACCCGTATATTCACACTGAGTAAGGTATGAGCAAATCAGAATTTAGAGGAAAATTTATCCACGCATTAGCGTGGAGGTAGAGTGGTAAATCAAACTTAGATTCGAAACACAATCTCCCCGTAAGTCGAGCTTAATTAAAGAGTGACGCCTTAGCTTTTTTTAGCATCGCGTCTTACTAATCATCTGGGTTATACACTTATGTACTAATTACGCTAATAGTTTTAGGAATTAGGGAGGTTATATTTAGAGAAAGTGTATCCACATTTGCATGGCAGCAAAGTGGAAAAACCACCCTCAATACACCGGACCGAGATTCGAACCTCAATCTCCCCGCTGTTGGCAGTCTAGTCTACTGCGAGAGTATCGACTTAACCCATGTGTTAATTTATTTCTTTTGTTGAGGTTAAGACTGTTTTCTGTTTTTTTCCTTACCGTTTCTTAACCCTTACCACCTTTCCGTAACCTTTCCTCACTTTTGGAGGCCACACGGACCTACACGGAGCACTATTGTGTGACCATAGTGTGGAGGGCTTAGATCTCACGCCAAATGTCGAGTTTTTCCCGCCAAGTGGCGCATTCTTTTTGGCACTGCCATTTTAGTCAGTCGTGTGTTGAGATTCGTTAGATTATGAAGTGAGTAAACGGTTCCGTGAACTTTCACCTGGAAACATTACCAGGTTTTCATATTCCTTATGTGTAAGGGAGTGATGAAGATGAGTGATTCAAGACACGATCTACGTCAATCAGACAATTAAAATGAAGGTGAGTTACCTCTAACTTTACCCATAGTCACGAGGTTTCTAAGCTGAAGGTCCACGAAGAGTCCTGTTGAATTCCGTGAACTACCTATTGGAGATGACCAACTTATTGAATTAATATAATTTATTTACAGTTAACTAGAAGTAAAAAGAGATAAATGACATGTTTCAAAGATATAGCCTCACTTTAAACAATTTCGTTTTTCACAGTTTGAGAAACCTTGCCTTAACCTACTCGAACACTCGTGTCAATCACTTAAGGTGGGAATATAAATGATGCGAGAAAAGGTATGTGTTTTTGCAGTTTTTATAGCAACATTTTTTCTTGACTAAAGTCAATAAAATATTTTTCCAGTAGAGACATAGAATTTAATTTTCTTCATATGTTGACATAGACACTTGTTGAATATCTTTAAAGTGTGTCCTATAATTTAATGACAATTTTTCTCTTCATTTATAAAGTTTATCATCTAATATTGCTATGCTCATGACGGATATTAAACAACTGTTGGTCTACCCATGTGAATAGAATTAAACTCTATGTTTCTACTAGAGTAATATTTTATAAATTTTACACCAAACAATGTTTTACCATAAGAACTGCAAAGACACTTACCTTTTCTGGTGTCCCCATCCATCCCACCTTAACGACTCCCTTAATGGGTAGGGACTGTGAATGGCTGCTAAGAATAAAAACAAATCAAATGGAAAATAGAGTTCTATGAAACAGTTTTTATTCCTCCAGACTGTTTATTCTCCAATGTTCACTTTGTCTCATTCCGACCAGACTCAGGGAAGTTTTTCCCGGAAGAAATAGGTCTGCTCAAAGATGCTCCTGGCTCCGGTATGGACCGGCTCGAAGTTGTATATGAGGGATTCCCTCTCTTCTGTCGGCTCTGAGAACTGGTGGGAACTCTTGCGGGCTTAACGACAAAGGGAACACAAGCATTAGACGTTATAGCTGACACAAGTCGCAACCATCCGTATCGGTGGTCGTCAGGAATAAAGCTTTTCTCCATAAGACCTGCAGTTACCTCAGTGGTGATCTCTGAGGTAACTGCAGGTCTTATGGAGAAAAGATTTATCTTTGCTCTCTCTCAGTTAATTGTTGCCAAATCTCCTCACTTTCAGTTTTGTCGTGAAGGTGGCGTGAGAAGGAGTTACTGCCAATATCGATGAAATAGCGTTGCAAAATTAATCTGACAGTAAGAGAAGATTGGAATAAAAGGTTGAAGTATAGGGGATTTAATGAGAAGAGGACAGCAGGGAGAGTTGTTCTATAGGTGTGTGAGAGACCTGCTATGGAGAAGAGAAGTCCTCTTGAAGTGTAAGGAAATATTGTACCTATTGTCACATATGCATCAGAAACAAAGACATTAAATGAAAGAAAACTAGGAAAGTGGAGGTCATGGTAATGAAGTTTGTGAGGATCATGTTAGTTGTCACGAGGAGAAACAAGATTAGGAATGAAGTTATCCGGGAAAGAGTGGGGTTACAGGGATTAGATGAGATAGAAGAGGAAGCAAGAATGAGATGGTATGAGAATATAATGAGGACGGAAAAAGAGAGGATGCCAAAGAAAATGAAGGAGATAAAAGTATGTAGGAACAAGACCACAAGGAAGGCCAAGAAAGAGATGGGAGGTGTGGATAACAGAAAGTGTGCAAGTGAGAAGAGAAGGATGAAATAAATTAAAAGAGGAAGAATGGTAGAAGGATAGAGGAAGATTGAGGCATTTTATTAAACTGACCCAGTCACAGGCTGGAGACAGTTGATGATGTTGATGAGTAAGGGAAGATTGACCACACAAAAACAAGAGAATGACAACGCTGTTCGCCAAAAGTAGCATGCCGGTCCCTTAGAGATTATAAATGTAGTATGTGAGTTATGTGATAATTAAGGGTAGGGGTAGTTGATCATTCTACAGTTTTTATGATAATATGCTAGTATTTTTAGCACCGCGTCTTACTTAGTAGGTCATTAATTTTTTACGATTTTAGTTACAAAGTCAGCCAATGAGAGTCTGTAGAGACAGGCCGAGTTGAATATGTCATTTGGGTTGTAAGTTGTCAAATACAAGTATGGCGATAGCACGACTGCTTGCCATCTTCAAATAGGGCTACAGTAACCTACCGCAGATGCGGGTTAAATATTAAAAACAAAGGGGTAAGTTGATATGAAAGCTCACCACAAAAAATGTATTTGCATTTTCTAAAAAGTTTTTCTTCCATCATCGTGTTTTACTATCTGTTCAGGTTATAAGTATAAATGATAATTACTCTAATTAAGTAAGGATTAGGAAGGAAGCATTTTAAAGTTAATCTACCCACATTAGCGTGGAAGGAGAGTGTAAAACCATTTAGGAAAAACTACACTCAGTAGACCCGACTGGGCTTAGAACCCCAATATTCCCGTCATCCGTAAGACAGTCTATAAGAGAGTGACACCTTAGACCATTCGACCACTGAAGCGGGACTAATAAATAAATAATAAGTTAATGCTCAAAATAATAGTTATTACTATAGTAGTGAGTAGTGTACTAAGCAAGGAATCAAACCTCAACCTTTCATGATAAAGATTAACATATTAATGGTAAGCTAAATCTATCAGCTTTATATAATAATTCTGATTTTTAATCTAATATTGAACACAAATTATTTTAACCGGTTAATTCAACATACGAAACCAAATAATGATTAGTAAGTTTTAAATAAATGGGAATAGGGATGAAGACCTTAACGTAACCAACCCCTTACGAACCCAGTCAGAATTGAACCGGGACTTCTCAGGTTATTGTTTGTAGATACGTATTTTATGACGTCTGCCAAAGAGGAAGAATATCATATACCGATGAGATATTACAGAAAAAAAAATCTCTTTGTGGAAAAGTTCCCTCGGTTAAATTTCCGTGAATATATTTGATTCCTCATTTGTTCTTAATATTTAAAAGAAATAACCTAGCAGCGCTTCTAGCGACTTTCTAGAATACTGTGATATTAATAAACTTGTGCTAGCGCTCCTAGCAGCAAAGTTCGAAACGATGGCCAACATTAGTTTGCTGGTGGCGTCCTCAGCGGTAGATTTATGGAACTAGATCAAGTACGAATATTTTACTCGGAATTTTTTTTTTACACAAATCACTACGCGCATTCATACATAAAGTGATATACAAATTGTCACTTTATACAAACAAATAATTATGGACGCAAGGCCGTAGCCAGCCAATAATTTCAGACGGGGGAGGGGTGAGGGTGTTTGGTGTACACATCCCCCAATTGCCGGGAGCTATAAAAAATTATAAATATTAAACATCTCTAGAAACTCTCTGAAGTGTTTTTTTTATGGCAACGTAGCGCCCTAATTTGTACTTGTATCTTAATGTTGATAGTGTTTGAACCATAAATAAAGCCATATATAATTTGTTAATAAAATTTTGGGGGAGGGTGGTGGTGGTTGGATCCTCAAACCTCCCCCTTCCCCCTGGCTACGGTCTTCTATGGACGTACTTTATAGGTATTTAAAATAGTGGTAGTAATATATATATATATATATATATGATAAAAACAAAGATAATTATATATGATTATAGTACATAGATAGCATTTTAATATATTATTAATGCTCCTTTATATGTATTATTATTCTCCAACCTTCTTATTTATGACCGCGTCTTACTACCTATTTGGGTTACACATATAAATGATAATTACTCTAATTGAGTAGGAATGAGGAAGAAAGCATTTTAATGGTAGTATGCACGCATTTGCATAGAAGGAGAACCGCTATAGTAGACCCGACTGAGATTCGAACCCCGATATCCCCATCATCAGCAGGCCAGTCTAACACGAGGATGACAGCTAAAACCAATCGGCCACCGAAGCGGCTTAATCTTCATCAAAAGTTGCAGCTTCAAATCACACGACTTGACGTATGAATGCACGAAAATAGATCTAGTGACTTTATTCTGTCATAATGTCCCTACTATGAAAGTGAAACTTTACAATCCCGGCTCCCTAGAAAGTGCTCTCACCCTCGTCGACGAAGAAGTTGGCGAAGAACTGCGCTACCATCACCGCCCCCGCCCTATGGGGGTAGTTACGGGTGGGGTTAAATTCGTAAGGGTTCTTCTCGGGGTGCGCGATGACCCCGTAGTAGGGGAAGTCGCGGGACTCGATCACGGACACGAACTCGAGACCGTTGAGGTCATGGTTGGTCGCCAGGATCCTCCAATCAGGTATCAGGCCCATCTTCGTCATATTCTAGGACCGATAAAATGGAAGGCTGCGTTGGAGACTTGGTTTGGAGATAATTACTTACTATGTGGTATTAGAAACTCAAAAATGCACAGTCCCTATCCTCACCTTGATTTAGTACTATCCATTCAACCTCTTTACACTCTATAGCTATCCTGAGATAGTTCTATCTAGTCCACTTCATTACACCCTACCCCTATCTTGAGCTAGTTCTATCCAATCCACCTCATTATACCCTATCCTTATCCTGAGGTAGTTGTATCCAGTCAACCTCATTACATCTCATCCCTGTATTGAGATAGTTATATCCAGTCCACCTAATTACACCTTTTCTCTATATTGAGCTAGTTTTATCCAGTCAGCCTCATTACACCCTATCCTGAGATAGTTGTATCCAGTCAACCTCATTACATCTTATCCCTATTTTGAGCTAGTTCTATCCAGTCAGCCTCATTACACCCTATTCCTATCTTGTGCTAGTTATATCCAGGCTACCTAATTACACCTTTTCTCTATCTTGAGCTAGTTCTAACCAGTCCACCTCATTACATCCTATCTTCCATTCTAATGTTATTCTCCCATCTGCGTATAGGTCTTTTCAATGGTCTCTTACAATTATTATTATTATTATTATTATTATTATTATCATTATCTCGACGTCTTACTACCCGTTCGGGTTGTACGAAATTAGTTTGCAGTCATTACACACAGTATAGTTTCAATTTGCAATGCATGTCCTTCCCACTGTAACCTGGGAGATCTGACTACCTAACAATGTCTGGCAATGAGTGCGTGATGTGTAGCTTATAATTATGTATTACTATCTGAATAGGAAAGACTAAAAATACAGTCACCTTCTCTGTGACGCAATAGGAGTGGAAGTTGGCGTTCACGTCCTTAGTCTTGAGGATCTCGATGACGTGGTCGGGAGCATTTTGGAACATCTTGCTGTCTCTGAAGTCTGTAATAAGCAAACATTAACAGAAAAAAAAACAGTCGCTTTGAACTTTGTTTTTTAAAATATATTTTTACCGACGTACTTTACACAAGGGCTGAATTGTAAAGACAAAAGGTAAGAAAGGTTACTTAACTCATTCTTAGAGTCTGAATGAAAGTATAGATACTCCTATCCACGCACTCCTATCTGAAGCTACCACCTTTAACTGATTGTAATTAATTGTACCAATATAACTCATAATCTGTTTCAAACAATGTTGTCGTGACCGTCTTACTCAGTGTTCATGAAAGTATTGGATTGGTAGAGTAGCGGTTAGAACACCATACAGGTGCTCTGTGGACTCCAGTATACCTGTTCTGAACTCCAGAGGAAGTGTCTGCTGGGTAGAGTAGTGGTTAGAACACCATACAAGTGCTCTGTGGGCTCCAGTATACCTGTTCTGAACTCCAGNGTGGTTAGAACACCATACAGGTGCTCTGTGGGCTGCAGTATACCTGTTCTGAACTCCAGAGGAAGTGTCTGCTGGGTAGAGTAGTGGTTAGAACACCATACAGGTGCTCTGTGGGCTGCAGTATACCTGTTCTGAACTCCAGAGGAAGTGTCTGCTGGGTAGAGTAGTGGTTAGAACACCATACAGGTGCTCTGTGGGCTGCAGTATACCTGTTCTGAACTCCAGAGGAAGTGTCTGCTGGGTAGAGTAGTGGTTAGAACACCATACAGGTGCTCTGTGGGCTGCAGTATACCTGTTCTGAACTCCAGAGGAAGTGTCTGCTGGGTAGAGTAGTGGTTAGAACACCATACAGGTGCTCTGTGGGCTGCAGTATACCTGTTCTGAACTCCAGAGGAAGTGTCTGCTGGGTAGAGTAGTGGTTAGAACACCATACAGGTGCTCTGTGGGCTGCAGTATACCTGTTCTGAACTCCAGAGGAAGTGTCTGCTGGGTAGAGTAGTGGTTAGAACACCATACAGGTGCTCTGTGGGCTGCAGTATACCTGTTCTGAACTCCAGAGGAAGTGTCTGCTGGGTAGAGTAGTGGTTAGAACACCATACAGGTGCTCTGTGGGCTGCAGTATACCTGTTCTGAACTCCAGAGGAAGTGTCTGCTGGGTAGAGTAGTGGTTAGAACACCATACAGGTGCTCTGTGGGCTGCAGTATACCTGTTCTGAACTCCAGAGGAAGTGTCTGCTGGGTAGAGTAGTGGTTAGAACACCATACAGGTGCTCTGTGGGCTGCAGTATACCTGTTCTGAACTCCAGAGGAAGTGTTTGCTGGGTAGAGTAGTGGTTAGAACACCATACAGGTGCTCTGTGGGCTGCAGTATACCTGTTCTGAACTCCAGAGGAAGTGTCTGCTGGGTAGAGTAGCAGTTTGCTCGATGTTCCCTCCTCCCCGCCGCCAGGTAGGTGAGCAGTTGGAACCCCAGGCACGTTCCCCACACGGGGAAGTAGTCGCCATTTTGGTTCGCTTCAGTCGCTAGATCCAACAAGTTGGCGCCCGCGGCCGCATAGCCGTCAGCGTCTTCAAAATTAACAGCGCCTCCCGGAAATAGGACACTGTGACGAGAACATATATGTTAACTAAGAGTGGGAATGTAGTATCGGAAGAAAATATTATATACCTTACTCATGGCGTGTTTCGCAAATATTGGTGCAATTCATCCATTTAATATTTTCTAAAGTATAAATTTGCTGAAAAATGACACCTAAGGGGGGCCCAAGATAAATTTTGCGCCCGGGTGGGATTACCTTTTGGCTCCTCCTTTAATAAAGGGGAATAATAGGATATTATGAAGATAATTCCCAAAACTAAAAACTCTAAATCTAACGTAGCCTGGGCATGATAAGAAAATAAACAGGTGAGGACCGTTCAAAATATCTTCCAGGAGCACCAAATTTTCTAACCTTATCTGGGGAAGGGTAGGGTAAAAGTCCAGAAAAAACAATTTGGTTCTTGGCCCGCCTCCCTCTTTCCCACAAATAACGTTCCATAACTATTTTATAAAATAACGATTACAAATAAAAAACTATTAGAACATGGGTTGAAGACAATGCTCTCCCCTTTAATTTTCATGTAATGGACGGTTTAAGAAATTTTTTACAATAAACCATTTTTAGTAGATTTTTTGAAGATGCTCGATGTAAAATAACTTTTTAAGAGTGGAACTATATTCTATTTTATTCGCCATAAAAAAACTATACCAACATATTAAATATCATGTCAGTATCAAAAAGTTAATGAATGTTATGCTTAAAAACTTCACAATTATACCCAGGTTACGTTAGGTTTGGACTTGTGAGATTTTGGAATTATTTCCATATCATTCCCAAGCTATGTTAGGTTAGGTTAGGCTATACTCTGTTTGGCACCCCCTTCGAGCAGACGCCCCGGGAAGCCGCCCCTGCCGGGACCTTTTGCCTAGTGAGCCAATATTCTACCACCGAGCTATCTAGGATTCATCCCGTGCTTAGACTAATTCTTCACTCAGATTTTAAGGCAGAGTCTGTGATGGACGTGTGGAAACTGTCAGTTACATATAAGTGACCAATAGTATCGCGACCTATCAGATATCACTCTGATCGCCATTTTGAATCGTCATTAGCTTAATCAGTCTTGTGATTATGCCAAGCGCTGAGCCCCTTTTCAAATTCTACCAGTATATAAACATGATTTGATATCTCTTTCGCGCAAAAATCACTACCCTGATTGTGCTGAAATTTTGTATAGATATACCACTGAGATCCGTTTAGCATACCGGCTGATTAAAATTTAGTCCCATTATTTCGTTTCAATATGGCGGATACAAAACACTGTATTTTTTTCTCAGTTTCTTCTTATCAGATCTAAATTGGACCCACTTTTAAAATATTCTTAGAGAGAGAACCATGTTATAAAACAAACACCGTGCGATAAACGAGTAATTGGTTTTTAACACCACGTCTTACTAACCGTTCGGGTTATACGCTAATGGTTTCAGGAATTATGAAGGCTATATTTAGAGGAAGTGTAACTACATTTGCGTGGAGGGCGAGTGGAAAACAATGTTGGAAAAAACCCTCAGTACACCCAACCGAGATTCAAACCTCGATATCGCCACCATTGGCAGCCTATTTTAATGCGAGAGTTGTGCCTTAGACCATGTGGCCACCAAAGCAGCTGATAAACGATTAATTTTATTTCTTTAAAAGCTCAATTGATGGCCTTAGCTGGGTTTCTAACGGATATTATACAGATATTAACTACTTCAGTGGCCGAATGGTTGAAGCTAAGGCGTCATTTCAGTGTTATACTGGTTTGCTGATGACGGGGAGATCGGGGTTTGAATAACGTTCGGGTCTACTAAAGGTGTTTTTTTCTTAAGTGGATTCTCACTTTACTTTCACACAAATTCAGGTAGACATCCTTTAAAATACTTCCTTCTTCATTCCTACCACATTAGTGTGATTATCATATAAATGCGTATAACATGAACAGGTAGTAAGACGCGGTGATAAAAGTAATGAGTTACTTGAAGGTTGAAGGATCGTATCATGACCATTAAAAAAATAAAAATATTAGCACCGCGTCTTACTACCCGTTCGGGTTATAGACTTTTAAGTACTAATTACGCTAATGGATTAGGAATTGGGAAGGTTGGATTGGAGGAAGTTAACCCGCATTTGCGTGGAGGGAGAGTGGAAAACCATTTAGAAAAAAACCTCCAGTTCACCCGACCGAGATTCAAACCTCGATCTCCCCATCCTTAGCAACTACACGTCTAGCGCATTAGCCAACTACGCCAGCGAGGCGGGTGTATAATGACTATTGTAAAATTCTGGTAAAAAGGAATATTTAGAAAGTATACACATTTTTTGTGGCAAAAATTGATAGAATTTTACTTTAACATTAGTATTATTTTATAGATCTCGATAAAATATTATTAAAATTGATGACCATAGATTATATAACTTGATGTATGATTATTTTAAAATTGATTTAGTAAACCTCACAGCTATAAACACAGTTTCTCCTTATCCAAATCAAACTGTCTTCAGGCCATTACAAATTCAGATTTTTTTTATGAACCTTACCCGTTCAATGATTTCATCAAATTCTTGTAATACTTCTTCTTGCGTCCAATCCTGAAAAAATAAGTTATTTAAAAATGTAAATGTCGGGTAAATTAAGTTAGCTTTCACAGTGAACATATTAAAATTTCTAAATTAAATAATTTATCAATAATTTTACTGTTTTCAAACGCTAATAAATAGAAGCATATAATTATATTGGAACCATTTGTCGTGTAAATGTTTTAAGTTCATTTGACACTAAAAGTGTTACTGCACAATTTTAACGTAGGACTTTATAAGCTATAAAATAGTGCTTCAATGACTTCAAATGATTACAGTTCAGGAACTATAAGGGGTCAGACCGGCTATTTTATGCTTTTCATGTAGTCTACCATCGTTAAGGTAAAATATTATTAATGTATGGGGCTGAAATTTAGTATAAATAGATATTCATATGAGGTTTGTACAACGAAATATGTATAGCAAGGTAAAGAAAAATAAGCAGTGCAGTTTAAAAGTGGTAAAATTACATACATTTTAATAATATGTAAATACTGTTCTTTTTATTTCACAATAATTTTATTTTATCTAATTTTTTAGTACAAAATGTCAGTGGTGGCTCGTAGCTAAAATTAGTGGGGGTGCTGCTAACACGGAAAGCAAAACAGTGTATTTTTTACTTCACAGCCGCAAAGCCAACTTTTCTGTTGGTACCAGTCAGAATTAAAGTTACGAATATATTTTTTTGTTGTTGCTTTTGCCTGGCTGAGATATTAGAATATCAGGTGTTGAACGACCTATTTTCTTAACTGTAACACTCTCATGGAGAGATAGCTGTGAAAACTTAAGCTGTTGAAGTTCACTTACAGTCACAGAACTTATTTCTTGGGGATGCAAGGCCATGGATAAAGTTTTCTGTTAAGTAAAATAACCGAAAAAAATTAATCAAATAGAATAGCTGGAAGCAGAATAATAATCTAATTCTACACTCTTATACATTTTATCACATTCAAGAATATGTTACATGGTTTTTAAGCACAACACACGCTGAGTAAAAAAAACACCTTCCTTCCACCATCACGTCAGAGCCGGCACTGCGAGAGCAACAGTGCTCTCTCTACTTGGCAGTTACACCTTCCTCCCCATCCCCTCCTATGTGCGCATGAGCACAACAGTTAAACATCACGTCGCTGGCACTGTGAAGCGCACAGTTCCATACAAATAGTTTTGTATCTTTTTCATAAACTGGGGGATGGCTACTGAAATACTGACATTAAGCTTAAGGAATATATATTGTACTACAAAATTAAAGAAAGAATTAAATAAAAAAGGACTCACTATGATAAATGTTATTGATAATATCAAGTGGAAATAGGGGGTGCTGCAGTTTCGCAGTGACTATACACGAGCCGCCACTGCACACTATCGTTTGTTAGAATTAATATATAGTTGGGGTATCTGACCCTTTGTCTCGGTCTGGCATATTATGTTCTGCTAGTCGGTGTTGTCTCTACAATCGGTAAAGCCAAAACAAGACATTTCATGAAATATAACATAACGAATGTAATTTTTATCAATGTGCCGGAATTGATCATTGCAAAAAATTTGATAAACATAATATGCCAGATCGAGACATATCGTCAGATACTTCAAGTGATGATACACCCAGGTAAAGAGGACGCCGGCTCCCTTACCCGGTCAGTGTTGCTGGAATGGGCTGAAACAATGATTGCTACTTGCTATCATTTAAAAGATGACCCTTACCCCCACCATTGTTAAATTCACCACAAAAGTGTTATTGACTTTTAAGAAAAATATCTGTAATTCTAATTGTTGAATGACCTTAACTCCAGCATGTATTATTTTCTTAAGGTAGTCATAAATTAAATACTCCTATGTCAATAATCGAAATTAACTTGAAATATAGGGTATGTTGTAAAATAGAAACATAGATTTTAGAGTTCAATATTGATAGTATGTTACTAAATTATTAGTCCTAATCATCGGTGAGTGATAATATTTACCAAAAGGGCCTAAGCTAAAGCATGAAAATATGAAAGAAGATATAATAAATTTACTGGCCGTCACATAAGTACAGTTTTATTAAAATCAATTTGTACACATGTCATTTGTAAACTCATGTTATCTTCAGCTGTCACTTTTTATAGATATTATCAATACCAACAAAATAACAATATTAACATGGTAAAATATTATCATTGTTGACCGCAAAAGAAATTTGTATTTTTTTTTTAAGTTCCTTTCTGCCAAAACCCAAATGTAAAACTCATATTTTGTGAACAATGTTTATAAATAAAATTTAAAGTAAATAATAAAGATTATAGTCCAATTCAGGGTCTGAATGGTCTAAGGTGTCAATCTCGTGTTGGACTGGCTTGCTCACAATGAGGTGATTGGGGTTCGAATCCCAGTCTGTTCTACTTAGGTTGGTTTTTATTAAATTATTTCCCACTCTCCCTCAAAGTTAATGCGGGTAGATTACCTCTAAAACACTTTCTTCCTCATCCTTACCCCATTAGAGTAATTATCATATATGCGTATAACCTGAACAGGTAGTAAGACGCGGTGATAATTTAAAAATGCCTTGGTATTTATTAGTGAAATACAGCCTCAATGAACTGAGGGACTGCTTACCATAATCTTGCCCATATTACTGATAATACATTAAGCTCATACTGTGTAATCAGTTTCAAGGTTATAGAATTGCTGTAAAACACAATATAGAAAGGGCAGAGTTAATATTTTAACACGTGCGACAATAGTTTTATTCAATTCAATAAATTTAAATGCCTCTAGCCTATACATTTTTTTAACTATTGGATCACGTTTGCTAAACTATATCTTGATTACATATTTTTAATAGTTTTCTTTCTAATATTTTCATTCATATGGACTTAATGTTTTTAAAGGAAGTTCATCAAGATATTGTAAACGTTAATCTCAGGATTGATCTAATACATCTATATATTTATTATTATTAGTAGTAGTGAGTTTTAACTCACATGATGGGTACGACGCGCCCACCAGAGCCCTCCACAAATTTGACGTATGAAGCCGGTAGATGGCTCTGGTATCTATTGCTGTCCTCTCCTAACTCCTTTCTCATTGCCTTGCTAAGCTCCAGTACCAAGACTCCTGGAACAATACGGGGATACGCGAGCATTCACGATGATACACGACATCACGTGAGAATTCACGATTATACACGACAGTAATCGAGCACGTATAACAACTTACTAAACTACTCGCCTCAAAAGTACCAGACTATTCGAACATGCAGGACAATCAGCGACAAAGTTACACCAACTGTGAGTAGTTATATTTATAAATCTATTATTCAGGTGGTTTAGTTATAGCAGCCATTGCTCAGTGGAACGTTGAACATCACGTTTTTAGTTTGAGCAATTCTTTAAAAATAATGATTCAGTTGTTGAAGTCAAACATGCTTTCCGTCTACAGTTCAATGTTGCGCGTGATGGGGCGATACTTGATCGTAACACAATACTCAGATGGATCGAATCGTTTCGCACAACTGGATCAGTTATGAAGAGGAAATCAACTGCCGTCCCCGCAAAGCTCGGACTACAGAAAATGTTGAGTGTGAGAAGGCCGGTTCTTCAAAGTCCTTGGTGCTACACTAGGCGTTGTGCACCTACTTTGGATCTGTCCCGTCGCTCGCTACAACGCAACCTAAACGACGAGCTAAGACTTCATCCGTACAAAATCATGATTGTGCAAATCTGCTTACAGGTGATTACGTCCAACTCAGACTTTTCTGTGAAAGAATGTTTGAAATTATTGCTTCTGATGATGGTAATGCACAATTCCATTTGGATGGTTATGTGAATAATCAGAACTGTAGCTTTTAGGCAGCAGAGAACCCACGGGAATTATACCAGATGCCTCTCTATAGTGCTAAGGTTACAGTTTTGTGCGGTGTTTCTAAAGTGGAGATCGTTGGACCTTACATTTTTGAAGACGAAGGGACCACAGTAACAGTGACTTCAGGGTGCTATGTCAACATGCTACAAATATTTTTGCGTCCATATATTCGAAGTTTACGCATCAACATGGAAGAGGTGTGGTTTCAACAAACTGGAGCAACAACCCTCACGGCAAGGGCTTCGATGACAGTTGTTCGACAAATGTTTCCCCAGCACATAATCTCACGTTTCGGCGATGTCCCATGGTCCCCACTCTCACCATATTTTCTGTATGCGTTGTCGTGTTGAGCTCGACTGCTGAGGACCGGGAGATCGAGGTTCGATTCTCAGTCGGGTGAACTGGGGGTGGTTTTTCCTAAATGGTTTTCCACTCTCCCTCCACGCAAATGCGGGTTCACTTCCTATAATTAAACCTTCCCATTTCCTAATCCATTAGCGTAATAAGTACTTAAAGCGTATAACCCGAACGGGTAGTAAGACGCGGTGCTAAATATTATTATTCTGTCTGCGATTTATTTCTTTGGGGTTACCTGAAATCGAAAGTATACGTTCTAAATCATCTAGCAATAGACAATATGAAAGTTGCCATTCGCGTAGAAATTGCAAGTGTGATTGAAGAAATGTTGTTAAGTCCAATTCAGAAATTTTAGTAGAGGTTCCGGATGTGTGTACAACAAGAAGGATTAAATCTTTCTGATATAATCTTCCATAGTTAAATAACCAATGTATACCTATAAAAACTGCACTTACTACAGATTGTTTTGATTTAGTAACAATTTTTTATATTGAGGATAAACGAAGTTACACTTATTTGAAAAACATGCATTCTCTTTGAGCCATCCTATATAAAATTAACGTTGCAAAGATGGTGTACCAGTGTTACCAATATCTCCTTATTACCCCAGAACACCACCTTCCGACATAACAAGAAAGCGAGGAGATTTTACAACAGTTGACTCAGAGAGAGAGAGAGAGACCTATCAGAGGTGATATTGGGTGTAGTCCAAGGCATAGTAGGAAATGTCAACTGGGACATTGCTTCAGGACAAACTTTAACCATGTGGTACCATCTGTTAATAATACATGAGTCGTTAAACGCTTGATTAAACCCATGATTAACATAATTAGTCTATAGCTCCAAGCAAGGGCGTATTAAGATAATTTTTGCTAGGGGGGGGTGTCCGCGTACATATATCTGAAACCCCCTGCGGGGTACATCAAATTCCAGGGAGAGGGGTGTTAGTCCCCTGGATCCCAGCCTTTCTATAACTTTGCTATGTATAAAGTAAAATATTTCCTGGATATATAATTTTAACAAAAACGTTAAAGCCACTCTCGATATATTTTGAATTTAAAAAATAATAGTAATATGTAAACTACTTATAATTCCATGTTTATCTGAGAAACAAACATAAAGTGCTATTCATCAAGTAAAACACTCCTATTTTATACATTTTAAACAAAATCAATAAAGAAATTTATGAGAAAATTATCAAAAATTTGTCTTTAGTAAACTGCCCTTAAGAGAATTTTTTTCGCAAAAAATAGGTTTACAGTATTATTTATCATGTTAAATACACTCCAGATATCCAATTTAAACAAAATTTTAGAGCAATTTTTGAAAAATTTCAAATTTTACAAAAACAATAATTAATAAACAACCCTTATTTCAAAGAATAGAATCAAAATTTTTAAAAACAGCTGAGGGTAATGCCATATTTTGCCTAAATGTTAAGTTTGAACTAAATCCATTAAACAGTTTCGTTGTGGCACCAGATGCAGACAGATAGACACATCGAGGGACTTAAAGAATTTCCAGATACTTCCTTTGGTTTGGAGGCCAATGTCAATATTCATCAAAATCTAGAGGTTAAATTATTTCACGATTACACATTTTTATATTTATAATAATGAGAAAGCAAAAATATATACAGTATCTTAAAAAAATGTTTTGTAAATAAAACTATATTATAACTTACACATAAGCGAATATAAAATTAGTAATATTAGCAGCATTGACATTATTAATACCCTCACAAATAAGCACATGGGGAAGATAATTAAGTTTGGTTTGCTGGTGATGGGGACATTGGGGTGTGAATCCCGGCTGAGTGTACTGAAGGTAATTTTTTCTAAATGGTTTCCCACTCTCCCCTACGCCAATACGGATACATTTACTCTAAATTCATCCTCTATTATTCTTGCAAACACAGTGTAATTAGTATCCTAATTTTTCGTATAACCGAATAGGTAGTGAAACGCGGGTGAATAAAAAAAAATAGAATCTCACCTCCTTTAATATCTCGTAGGGAATAGTTTTGCTGGTGGTTCTTTTACTAACCAGAAGACAAGCATTTAGTTTTTTTAAAGTTTTTTTAAATATTTGACATATTTTTATGTAACTAACACTAATATTATATTAGCAACAGTCAACTATTATTTTACCACCAATTGCCTTCTCCCAGCACAACCTTTCATAACCTTGTAATAACTAGCAGTGCTGTTAAAATTTGGTTCCAAACTTTTCATATTTAAAAATTAATGTTTTTAAAGAGTAAAAGTATTGAAAATATGGGTGGGGGAAGGGTAACAAACCTACCTACATAAGCTACAAACTCCATATCTAAAATTATAGTAAAAGAAAAAACTATAGCATTAAGTTTTTGTATGTAATCGTATATGTAAGGGGAACCCAACAAATTTCAGGGGTGACCAGACCCTCTATCCCCTCAGAACCCTACTCTTTCTATGCCCTTAATTCCAGCAGTTACTGTGGCACTATCTGCTTGGCTCTTCTTTTTTTGTTCAGGCTCTTAAGGTGGTATTGCACTGTCATATTAATTTTATAGGAAAATATATAAATAAATGATATGAGGTTATCATTGTTGACAAATGTGTTAATAAATAACACCAAATTTATTTTAAAGTTTGTACGAAAGACTTAGAACGATTTGAATTATTATTAACAGCTATCTGCTATAATAACTGAAATTGAAAATCAGGAATTGTATAAAAACGTTTTGTGAATGGACCGAAAATCTTTTGAAATGTTTCTTAGTGGAGTCATCAACACATAAACACACTTAAGAAATGATATGTATGTTGAGTCGTAGAAGAAAAACATTCTGTTCATACAATTACATTTTTTACTGCTTCTTATGTTTCTAATGCCTCTAGTGTATATGTTTTAGAAAATATATTGTTAAATACTTTGTTATATAAACGATGGATCGTCAAAAAGCCATATCCAATTTCAACAAGGATCCTTTATAAAATAAATATAACAGAGTAATACCGTCTTTGAATAATAAAAGAAGTTATTTGTTGTGACTGGAACCGCACTTTTAGTGAACTCCAAACAGCTTCTAGCTTACCTTCTTCCACCTCACGAGGATATTAAAGCTTGGTCCATCTACTGCAGTTCTGCAAGGTCCTTTGTTTTTATCTGGTAAGAGATTGACGTTATATAATATTGAGGTGTTTACATAATCTACGCTCTGTGTGTGGTACACCATACATTTGTCTAGGTTATTGGGAGAGTGATAAGGACGGTAGAGTTTTAGAAAACTCTGTAGACGAAAGAATAATTCTAAGCCGTTTATGAAAATTAAACCACCCTCAATACACCCTAATGGTTTTCAAACTCCTATCACGCCGTCATCGGCGATCCAGTCTTACGCGAGAATGACATATAAGATTATGGGACCAACGATGCGGGTAGAAAGTCTGTTATCCTTCTTTTTGGCGTTGGTGAAGATAGTACCAACCTCTGTGAGTAGAGGGTGTCATTTAGTCAGCACAACAAACCCTCCGGTCACTAACCTCTGTTTTCTAGACCAAAGCTGCTAGTTTTTCATTCAAGTGTTTCCTAATTTGTCATCATGACATTGATTTGACCCCGTTCCAGACTCACTGCTTCACAGAGTGCCAGGAATCGAACCCGGAGGCTCTAGAGCTGTAGCCAGGAGCTCTGACCACTAGACCAATGTTGTCCTAGGAACTGATATATAAAATATAATTGGTGTCTCTCTGTTACTACTTACACCAATTGTGCTGAAGTTTTTTATTGACTTAACTCGAAAGTGCGGTTAACATAATATAGAACATTTAAACTTTACTTCCAAATTTTATTAGAGGTAGCGACCACAAAAACTATTTTTTGACCTTTTTAACAGTTTCTGCTTATCTGATTTTCATTGTACCAACTTTTAAAGGTTCCTAGATAGAGAAAACTATTATTAAACACACCCCATGCGAAGAACGAGTAATTGGTTAGTTCTTATGAAAAATAGAAATATAATTAAAACATTTTTAGCTCAGATAGTTATGGAAATGTTGTTCTTACCTATTATTGGACGATCGTTCAATTTATCTCTCGAATTTAGTGAATTATTGCCCCAAATCTGGGCCATTGACCTCACTTCCAGCCATAAAATCCAGACAAATAACCAAAACCAAGGCGCGGCCATGCTTTGTAGTTCTTTCAAAAACAAACGTTTAGATCAATATAATATAGTTTACAAGAAATATATTCCTTGATTTGATTCCATGGAGAAAACTTATTCAACACCAACATGTCTACAAATTTGAAGAAATTAAATTTTACTTAGTACTGAAAAGTTTTACTAATTCTAATTATCTACGGCCACTATCGATCCATTTCTATAGCATTTGAATTAACGTTTTTGTAACCATAACTTTTAAAAAACAAAATATAGATTTATTTATAATATAAAAAAATATTTTAACAATACCATAGAGAAAATAAAATGTATTAACCTAGGGAACATTTAAAATATGGCGTTTTAATATTTACGGAATTAAGATTACTATAATATAAGATAAATTTTATACAAATGGTTTAATGTGAAATGCTTATAAAAATATATTACAAAAACAAACTAGGTAGTATTTTAATGAAAATGTTATTAAAAAGCTTCCTTTAGATTTGTATTTACAGCTTACCAAATATGCTTCTAACAAATATATACGAGTATGCTTTAAGGGTAATGGAATTTTGTACTATACCTACCAATCGATTAACGTGCAAATTACAATGAAAGGAATATAATATATTTTCTAACTCTCACTTTGTGTGTTGTGGTGTTAATTAACATAAGGGGATCTTTATAACGTATACATTTTTTTGTTAGTTAAAATATAATAATTGATTTATAAAATATTGACTTATTATTCCATGTTTGATCATTGAAGAATATCACATCATTAATACAACAGATCTAGTAATCCCCAAATTGTATTATTTTCAAAAAGCAGTGTTTCTCTTAAAATAATACACTATAAGTAAAAATTCCATAGTTAAATTTGTATTTACTATAACAGATTTTATTGCTTAATACAAGCTAGAACTACGTATTACACTCTTACAACGTCAAAATAAATTAAGTCAGTGTATGTTTATGCGGTTGGAATGAGATGATGTACGGTATGTGTAAAAGCTCGTATGGATAGAGTTAGTAATGGATGGGTGCTGAAGAAGTTCCTTAAAAGGGACTCCAATAGGTCAATGTGACAGAAGCATCTTACGTAGGTCTCGGCATGCTGAGAGTATGAGTGTGGAGCAAGTGAAAAAGCAAATATATGAAATTAGAGTGTGTGTGGATTTTTTTAAAAAAAGGGGGTAGTCTATGTAAGGCATGCCTAAGGACCCATTTATGCATGCGTTTTTTTTTATCGTCCGGCTGTCTACGACCATTTATCGTCCGTTCTCTAATCTCTATATTACAATGGGTCCATTTATGCAAAATCGGCTGAAGTGGCAATACTGCAAATCTTTTCAACGAATGACGATACGACCGCAGTGCATAAATAATATACATAAAACAAACGGATGATGAATTACCGTCGACAACAGGACGATACAAAACGAATGCATAAATGGGTCCTAAATGTTGTATACGAATGTGTGAAAAAGAGAAACATTTAGAGTTTTAAGAATAAAAGAGCATGTGTGACTCTGTGTATGGATGATGTTGAAGCGAAGGGAGTAGACAAGGATAGGAAAGTGTGGAGGAAGTTAGTGAGGATGGAGTATGTATGGAGGTGTTGTTTTTAGCTATGTGCACAGTTTCTTGCCTACTCTGTAAGGGAACGGCGTGATTAGGTATGTATTTATGTAATGTATGTAATATATGTATGTTATGTATGTAATGTATGTTATGTATGTAATGTATGTTATGCATGTAATGTATGTTATGCATGTAATGTATGTTATGCATGTAATGTATGTTATGCATGTAATGTATGTTATGCATGTAATGTATGTATGTATTTTGGAGGTAACTTAATTGTAAAATGTTGAACTATAGTTATTGTAGTAATTTGGCAGAAATAATATTTTAGACAATACAAACATATTTTTTGTCACCAAGATTGATAACATTTTACTCTATTATATGTGTAAAGGCTCAGAAAAATCTTTTCTTGCCTTATTATTAGTTTTTATTTTGGTATGTTTTCTCTTTGGAAACAGTTTAATTTTGTTTAGTTACTATTTTTGTTAATATGGGTTGAGTGTAATATTTTTAGTAGTACAGAGGATCCGGAATCTTAAGTTTTTCTAATTCATTTCAATACTATTCTCTCCCTAATCAATCATTTCTGAATTATATCTACGTTACGGGTAAACATTCTGAAACGTTATTTTATAGTTATTGGTAATAAATAGCAAATGTGATAGTTGCAGATCACATGGCTTGAAATACGAAACCGTGAATGTTGATCTAGTAGCTTTTATAGCCGACAGATAAGTTTCTTAATTTGGAAATTAGACTCTAGATCTACTTTTTCTGTGAACAACAAGAGGAAGTTTATGAAGTCGAGGTTTTTGAGATTTAACGAGATGGGCGGGAGACGTTTTAAAGTTGACAAAACTGATTGATAATATTGATTCAAACAAATTCTTAAAATGTTGAAATCGTTTTAGGTGATGGTCGAATCTATAGCCATACCTTTTCATCTTTTTACTATTTCGTAGCCAAACACTTTAATTTTACATTTTTCTTTCTTTACAAGGACATTTGGCCTTATTGTTTGGCATGTATATGAATACGAATTCGGTGGCTTAGCGTCTTCAAATGGCATTGCTTTATCATTTCTTGCATAACCAAACATTTTCTTTGAATTGTTACACTCGGTATCTACGTTATGTGAATTGATATTTGTAGTTTCCAAAAAGTTATTCGAGGAGTAACTGTACTTAAGATTACTGGAATATGGATGTCCATTGTGTCTTTCTTTCACAGGTGAATTTTCTATAACATGACTTTGATGTTTCTGTAAGTTTTCCATTTTTTGGTTTGTGTGATGGCATTGAAACTTTATTGCATTTTTGTCAGTGAGACTATAAATGGCTGTTATGTCAGGCAAAGATCTGCCAACTGATTGTTTTATTGGAGGTTGACTTCTATATTGTCTTTTGAAGTAAGCACCGGGCTGTTCTATTGTTGGTGTAGTAATACACCGTTTCTTACGTTCACGAAGGGAAGATGATATCGAACATTCCCTCCAGTGTTTTATTTCTGCTTTCATCAACGAATACACTTTTGACTTGAGTCTTGAGTCCTAGAAACAAAAATAATAATTATATTTAAATAATTTGTGGATACGACTATTTGATAGCTTGAATTAACTAAGTGAGAGTAAACAATGAAGTGTTATTCCTTAAAACTAAAACAGTTTGAATATAACAATTGATCATTAAAGTTAATTACGTTTGCTATAGATTAAGTTGATCCATGTTGTATTCAATAAAATAAAGCTGGGTTTAATATAGTTTAAGTGAAAGTATTGTAATGATCCAGTTTAATTGAATTGCTTTTTGGAGTATTTAAATTTAGGTTGTATCAATTTTATTAGTCTGTGACTGTACTGTTGTTTATTTACTTCCGTACACGTGCAGCAGACTATGGGTCAAGAACATTAAGTTTGCTTGTTTCTAGCCCTTGCAATAATTCAAGTTCAAACCTCGTAGTGTAGGTGCGAGAGAGAGAGAGAGCAATACACTTCACTTGTAAACTTTAGTATGTTTTTTTTTCTAAAAGTAGTTTTGCTTGTTTTCGCAAGAGCTCAGCAGCTCTAGGTCACAAATTGAAATTAAAGCCAGATAATTGGTGTTTTTTTCTTCTTTGCTGGACAGAGCTGTTGACTCGATTCGGGCTGAGACGTGTGAAGAAACGCGTGTGCCAATATGACAATTTCTTTATTATATATAATGTGAATGCCTATTCGAACTGAAGAGAATACAAATTTAAAACAAATACTTTTTCGACTATTAAATAAAACATGAGTTATGTAATTTCTAAATAAATTAATATGAAAGTAAAATGTATAAAATGTGTTTAAAATATAAAATGTTTAAATTTCAAATCTCAGGTTTGTGTTATGTATACCACATCGCGACTGTATGTTAGATTAAAGCTGTCCCGGCACAGATTTATCTGATTTCCAAACCCTTCCTTCACCTCTGACAAGACATCTTGTGAATGTGGGGAATGCCAGGCCTCCACCGTGGTTCGGATTCCACGTTAAACTGTAGGTCCTTCATTTCATCTCACAATCACCCTACCATTGCACATTAGCGTAAGTGCGTATAAACCTAACGGGTAGTAAGACGCGTTGCTAATAATAATAATAATAATAATAATAATAATAATAATAATAATAATAGATTAAAGCTAAGGTATACGATTTAGTAACTATTTTAGCACAAATAAGGTTAATTTATTTGGACTGATATAAATGTAATAAGTTCATTAAATATAATATAAACTTTCAGAAGATAACATGATATATATTGATTTTTTTGAAACTCTGGACTCAGCTCACAGGTATTGAAACTGGCAAAGTTATTTAAACATAGTTTTTTTTAAAGATGTTGTACATTATTCGAAACTCACGACGGTATTACGTGGTATAAATATCGAGCTCATTTAATATAGCTTGTTGGGGACGAGGATGTAGAGGTTCGGATCCTGGTTGGATCTACAGAGGATGTTTTCCTAATAAATTGTTTCACCCTATCCATCCACAAAAATGCGGGTACTTCTATTTTCTACTTTCTTCATCCCTACTCCATTAGTGTTTTTAACATATTTTGTGAACTATTTTGGTAGCCGCATGGTCTGATGCGTCACTTTCACAATTGACCGGTACTGCGTATAGCAGGGAGATCGGGTTTCGAGTTACGGTCGGGTGCACTGAGGGTGGTTTTTCCTAAATGGTTTTACATTCTCCCACCATGCAAATATGGATAGACTTCCTCTAAATTCAATATTTCTCATCACTAATATATTAGCGTAATTAATACATCGGCGTACAACCTGAACAAGTGATAAGACGCTGTGAAAAAAATTTTTTATATAGGGTGTATCGATTTATGTGGGGAGTAACTGGGCTGAAGATAGTAGACCTCAAAACAGCATAAAAAGTCCTATGTTCTATTCTCGATGGTTCCCAAGATAAGGCCCTCCAAGGTTTTGCTGGAAATATTAATAGACCTATTTGATACACCCCTGTTACACCTATTGCAATTTACTTATCACTGCTGATACACAGACAGGGTTGCAGCTGCATGGACAGGAGTGTATTAAGAAGGGTTATAAACAGACTAAGTGATTCTGGACCAGATATCGTCTGGAATAGGTCGGTAGGAGGAAAAATTACTCATTAGATAAAAACTCGTCTAGCCCCATTGGTAGCTCGCAATGTTGGTAAAGCAGCTCAAACCATAGAATGGTGAACTGTAGTCTTCATTATTTCAAAATGAAGAATAATAATTAAGTTATTTCACTGATTTAAAATCCGCTGTTGTCATGTGAATAATTGATAAAACCCACGTTTTTATGAGATTTTTGGCTCGATTCGAACTGTGCCTACGGTGAATCATTCGTGAAATGAGCTATTTAGGCTGTGTTAGAAGCCAGATTATTGCTGTCAAAACTAAGATCGACGAGCGACAATCGACGATCGACGATCTCATTACTAAATTTAGGAACAGATCTTTACCTACCTTCATCCACTTGTGTCGTAAGATGTGTTTTATTGAGACACGTAGTCTTGGGTCCACCTCCAACATCCTCTGAACCAGATCTCTGGCGGGAGGTGACACTTTGTCCCAGATACTTGGCTCCAGATTGAAATCACCGTTCAGGATAGACTCGTGGTCCAGGAAAGGTTGATAACCTCCGAGACTAAGAAAAACCCGTGACAGCTACATTAAGGAGGTTTTATTTACTAACCTAGAGTCTAAGTTTTAATATTGCTTTATTATTGTGTTACTTGGATTGGGCCAACATATTCTTGGACTATGGTTTGCACTGTTTCGTATGCAGAAAGTATTATAATCGGGAACATGATTGAACTTGAGGTTAAGATAGATATTGGCGTTGTATGTGTCCTGAAACTTAAAATAAAAAGTGACTTAAAATTCTGTCCCCCCCTCCTCCATATCTGTCTGTCTATACCTGGGATTAAAGCCGAAACACTTTAGTAACAAAAATGAACATTAATGGAGTATTTATGTAATTGTCGATGGTTTTATCGACGAAGCCTTGTAATATCTTCAAAGAGGGCATTTTTTCCAAGCAAAGTCGAAGCTTATAAATTTTTCGGAGTTAAGTCGTAGTCTTTATTCTTTGAAGCTTCTCACACTCCTATATATTTCTTTAATAGGAAGGTGTATATATATATAATATATATATATATAATATATATATGCCTGTTAGACACAATATTGACCTATTTTACGGGTCTAAATTAAAATTAACAAAATTAACACATGAGGACTTTAAAATAAATGGGTTGACCTAAAGATGTGAAACCGCTATTAAAACTGCAACAATTATTACCTAAGTCTTAAAGATTACCCCTTAAACCCTGCCTTCCCC
>CABFVZ010000611.1:226311-257681 GCA_902151445.1 Timema monikensis
CCCCTCCCTCCCCCCCCCCCCCCTCAAACTCATCTCCGGAACTACTGGGGCTATGGAGTCCATATTTGGATGGGGGATACCACTTGAGACCTTACCCAAATTATCCCCCAAACCCTCTCCAGCCACCCTTCCCTTCACAGACGCATCTCTGTAACCGCTGGGGCTATGGGGAAAAATTGTAGCAAATAATGTTCTTTATTTATTTTATTAGAGGAACACTTTCTAAGGATCAAACTAAGTCTTAAGTACTAAGCGCTTTTGACCTGATTAAAAATATTATTTTAAACTATTACTTTCAACACAAGAGATATGAATGGGTGGATATAATAAGTTGGGAATAAGAAGGTTGTTAAGAGTAAATGCAATAGCATTAGCGTGGGGAGAGAATGTGAAAACAACAGTGATAAACACCATTTGTTTAAAACCTTCCCCCAACTCATACAAAATCCAGGATGTAAACAGAAACATATATGTCCAGTGCTCCCCTCACCACAAGAAGAGAACGACGCCAGCGCTCCAGACATCCGCCTGGTGGCAGTAGGTAGAACCTACAAGGGAGGCTCTCAACACCTCCGGGGCCACGTACAGCGACGAACCGATAGGGGTCCCTAATGCAAGACTTCCGGAACAGTTGGAAGCGCCAAAGTCGATCAGCTTGATCAGCGTCTCTGGTTCCTTCGAGAACAGAAGGATGTTGTCCAACTGGAACCAGGATGAAGCTCTTCAGGATATTTGAATGAAAGTTTAAAAAAAAAGAGTAAACTCAACAAAAGAGAATCATTCGATAGTTTCAGGGTTTGAATTCAAGCTGGGTGTACTGAGGTTGGACTTTTTGAATGATTTTTATCACTCTGCCTTCACTAAATTGTGGCTACCCTTCCTCTAAATTCAACCTTCCTCATCACTATCACATTATATTAATTTGTACATATGCGTTAAACCTGAACGGATAGTAAGTCATGGTGCTATTTTTTTTTAAATAAGTTATTAATTTTCCTCAGGTTTACTCCAAACGTACCAATAAATTACTAGTATCTAACCATTAATATTAGAAGCTAGTTTTGGATCATGGTACGAGGAGGATACTTGCCTTTACATCTCGATGCACGATACCAATATCGTGAAGATATTGGAGAGCAAGTGTCAGCTGATAGAACACTGTCTTCACCTCAAGTTCGTTCAATGTCCTCTTGGGAAATACTACACCAGATAGAGGTCCTCCCTCACATAACTGCAGAATTAGGAAGGTGTCATCTGGCGTCAACACGTGGTCTAACAGGCGCAGGACACACGGCTGAAATAATATGACCGTTAGCACTACTGGCTCTTTCACTAGAGGACCGGATCTGGTCCACATCACTTCTACATTGTATCTTTATTCTTAATCTATTGCGACCCCTACGAAAGAGAAATAATTGTGATCATCAAACAAAAATCCAGCACCCACTTCATGGCCGCGTGGTCTAACACACTGCTCTTGCAGTAGACTAGACTGCCGATGACGAGGAGATTGAGGTTCAAATATCGGTTGAGTGTACTAGGGGAGATTGTTACTCAATGGTTTTCTACTCTCCCTCTACGCAAATACAGATACTCTTCCTATTAATATAAATTCTCTAATCCCTAAAACCATTGGCGTAAAGAGTACATCAGTGCATAAACCGAACGGTTAGTATGACGCGACGAACTTTCATGAGTCTACTTCAAGGAGCATCTCAATGAGGTCATGTGTATACTGTGTTTGTTAACCGATGATTAAAGTGCTTCAGAGGCCTTTTAATTCTGAAGTAAGGTATTTTTTCCGCGAATTAACAACTATTTTATACCGAACAGTGTTTTCGAACCGTTAATTTAATAAACTTTTGAATATTAACGAAAAATCTTTCGGCCCTTTCAGGGCCAATAGTTAGAGATTATTTGTGCTGGCTCAGTGAACAATTTATTAGTGTCAACGTGAACGGCTAGTGAATGGTCAGCCGGATGGTCGGTCCCAGAAACATGTGGGAAGTTCTACAGTTAAACTGAATAATTGATAATCTAAAATGTCTACCGGCTCGGACATAGAAGTCTTGGAGTATGAAGAAGACGAGGACACTCTGTCTGGGGAATCCTAGGATGGAAGCATGGATACACCATCCACAAGGAAGGTAACCACTGGGAAACCCCAACCCGGATATTCGAAAACTAAATGAGGTAATCAACATCATTCTGACCTAAACTATGAACCAGTCTCGTCTCTCAATAGGAAACACAGGGCCAAACCTGGAGTTGATGTTCCAGCGCCAAAGGCAATAAAGGTAAACAATCAGTTCACCACACTGGCTAGTGGGCAAGACAATAAAGACCAACAGGGTGCTGCTATGGAGTCATCAGATGATACCCTGTGTGAAGAAACTGGATAAAAAAAAGGTAAAAACACCTCCGATCATGGTACCAAACGCGGCGGAGTATAAGAACATAATTAAACTACTAAATCGGAATCTAAAGGATGACTTTATATTGTATTATCAAGCGCAGGGCATTAAAACTATTACGAGTTATCTTAGGGACTACTCCTCACTGTTAAAGCTTCTCAAAGAAAACTGCCTTGAGCACTACACCTATATGCTCCAGAAGGATAAGCCCTTTAAGGTTGTGATTGAGTGCCTTAGTTCCAGTATGCCATGCGATTATATGAGCTTGGAGAACTTAAATGGGTTTCACGCCCAAAAATGTGAGACAACTTTTCACGAAATCCACCCCACAAATGGTGAAACCTAGGCCACTCCCAATGTTTGTCTGCACACTAGAAAAAAGACAGTCTGTTGCAAAGATTTACAAACTTAGGGCCATAAACCACACAATTGTAAAGGTAAAAGAATACCGAAAATCTGCGATCACGGTACTGCCAACGCTTTGGTCACTCTAAAAATTACTGTTCCCAAACCCCACGATGTGTCAAGTGTCTAGGTGAAAATGTGACTAAAGCCTAGTCCAAGAAAGATAGAATCACGCCAGCACGCTGTGCGAACTGTGAGAGTGAGAATGCGGCAAACTATACGAACTGTCTTGTCTTAGTCAGGGAGGTGGAAAGATGCAACAAACAATTGGACAAGTCTACCCAAGGGGGGCATAAGATAACAGAGCCAATTTATCCACCCAGACAGGTCACCCAGGCAAAACAGAATCCCATCGGAAACGCACGCTCCCATGGCTAAGCAGTTATCACACGCAGAAGACGTAGTAAACCTCCCCCAAAAATCTAGCGAGGTAAATTCTAACTCAAGTGTGATTTCTGAGCTAAGGGACCTCCTTTAAATATTCAAATATATAAATCTGTCAGGCCTTCTTGTAAACTTTAAAAAATCCCTCGGCAGGTTAAAAATGCCAACAAAATCACAAAAGCCCTGATTCTACTGTAAGCAGTCACTGAATTATTCTGTGATGGCAAATAATCAAACACATCACCCAGATGACTTTTTGAACAGAATGTTCTGGAACGCCAAGGGTATTCTACAGCAGGCTCACGAATTTTAACAGATATTAGAGACATACGGAGTTGATATCACTCTCATTTGTGAGACACTTTTAACAGCAACAAAACGTTTGACTTTTTATGGGTACACTATTTACAGGACCAACAGACCTAATGGTAGGGGCGGGGGTACTTCCATATTAGTAAAAAAGACTCTGAATCATTACCACACAGTTATTCCGGCTACAGTGAACATTGAAACAACTTCAATAATAGTTCCCATACCACGGGGCGAGATCATTTTTAGTGCTGTGTATAGAAGCCCTTTGGTCCCGATCATAGCCCAAGATCTAAATACGTTTACGGCCAAGAAAAATTTCTTCGCCTCTGGAGACCTTAATTGTAAACATACATTCTGGAACAGTTGCCTATCTAATCAAGCTTGCCGTACCCTGGCAGAACGTGCTTGGTGTGATACTTACAGATTTCAACCAACAACCTGAATACCTGCAAACTTTAAATGAACTGGACTCCGACCACATCCCGGTTTTCTGTCGGCTCCCAATAAATATCAATCCTCAAAACTCTTTTCTTAGAAGAAATATTCCAAGCATTGACTGGCCCAAATACTAGGACACTTTAGACAGGGCTATATCGCTAGAGTGGAAGGTTGAATCGACAGAAGAGATTGCCAACTTGGTCGTCTGCTTGACATCAACGCTGCTTGAGGCTCATCGTGCTTGGTCGGCCTACAAAGCCCCGATAGTCATCCTAAAGAGGGAACATCCAGACCTGAACTTCTTGATAGCCCAGAAGAGGGAAGCGCGTCATGAATGGCAGACATCCTGCTTGCCGAGACATCAGGCAGAATATAATAGATTAAGGGCCCAAGTTCACCGTTGAGTGAAACAGTTAAAACTGATCCGCTGGAACGAGAAAATTTTGGAAACCTTCAAAAGTGGTGATAGTGTGTGAAAGATGTACCAAACAACTTAAAGGGGACAACTTGAAAACTAGAACTCTGGCTGTTCATGGACGTCATGGGATGACTTATACAGCCGCGGCCAAAGCTGATGCTATAGCTGAATCATTGGAAGACCGATTCAAGGTGAACATCAAGCTCCAGGATGAGAACTTCACAAGAGAGGTGAAAGATGAGGTGAAGCTATTTCTCGAGAGAACCATACCGAGGCTACCACCCCCGGTGTCTAGACATGAAGTGGAACATGTTATCAGGCATCTAAAAAAGAAGAAAGCCCCACGTGTGGACCGAATATCAAACGAGATGCTGTGCTATGCTCCTGATAGAATCATTCTATTCTTGACTTCCATATTTTCTGCCGCATTAAGATAGGGATACTTTTCGGAAGTTTGGAAGGTGGCGGATGTAATATCTATCCCTAAGCCAGGCAAAGACTCCAATTTTTGTAGAACAGGAGGCCCATCAGATTACTCAGCTGTCTTGGTAAGGTTTATGAAAAAAACATTTTTGAAAGGCTAAATCAGTATGCCCAGGAAAACCGAATACTTCCTGATATTCAATTTGGTTTCCGGAGCCACTATTCCACAGTACACCTGATCATTAGTTATGTGGAAGAGACAACAGAGAGTTTTAACCAAAAGGAAATTACATTAGCGGTTCTTTAGGACGTTGAAATGGCGTTTGATAAGGTCTGGCATGCTGGCCTCCTACGAAATATGATTGACTTCAAATTCTCTAGGACGTATATCCACACTATAAGAAGCTTCCTCCACGGTTGTTAATTTAGGGTAAAAATGGAAGGTAAGAGGTCATCCCTACACAATATCAGAGCGGGAGTGCCACAGGGATCTGCCCTATCACTGTTTTTGTACAGCATATATGTTGCTGACATCCCTACAGATCCAAAAATCCTCATCAAGCTATTTGCGGATGAAACACTGTTTTTCGCCTCACACAGGAACATCAAGTACGGGTTTAAACCCATGCAAAGATTCCTGAACCAGTTTGGCGACTTCCTGGAAAAGGGGAGAATAAAGGTAAACCCTACAAAATCCACGGCTATCGGGATAGCAAAAAAGAGGATCCAGCCACCGGAACAGTTTAGTGTCCTGGGTGAAGATCTGTAACGAATTCAGATATATCGGTGCCATAATGGACCCCCACCTAAACTGGAAATCTCACATCGAGAACTCGAGAAAAAGAGCTATGGGGGTCTTTGCCTGGAATTACGGATTATTCAAGAGCCAGGTGCTGAATACCGGAACAAAACTTCTCCTTTATAGGAGTATAGTCCTTCCTCTACTCGTCTACGCCAGTGAAGCGTGGAGCTATGTGGTGCCAAGTGTTTAGAGCGAGCTTCAGGTGGTCCAAAACAAGGAGCTCAGGTGCATACTGGGAGTCACCACAAGAACAAATAATGCATTTATCCACAATGAGATTGGGAGCAAGATGCTAAGGGAGATCTACGAAGACCGACACAGAAGTTTCTACACCAGAACCCATAAGCTTGAGGAAAATGCAATAATTAGAAACATTGGGCTGTACAACCCCCGAGAACCAAGGATGTACAAAAAAACCAAGACTGAACAAAGATGTCCCTTACCCAGCTCAATAAATTCCAATCCAGCTTGTCCTAATGCCCTTTCCATGTTTGATTATTTACCCCATTTATTTGACACAGATTGACATCCATCAATAAATTTTCTTTCACAAACTCACAATCATTTATCCATACTTCATTGAGTGTTTAATATGAATGTGTGTGTTTCTTTCAGGTCATCTAGACATCACACACACACACACACACACACACACCATATCTTACACACCAGGCATGACTTCACTTGTGTCTACCATCACAGTGTACTAGGGCTCGAACTAGATACTTCACAACATAATACTCTCTCCATTTCACAACTCCTTCGTCCAACTCCATTTTCCTTCCACAATAAATAAACACGTTCACAAAAAGAGGTTATGGTCTGTGACAACCGATCGGTACTTTTGGGTACTAACAAGCCAACTACCTTTTCTGAAGGTCGCTTCTGACAGTCGGATCTGGTAGACAGGCAAACAAGGAAGAGAAGTAGTAAGACGCAATTCTTTTTAAAAATAATCGAAATATTGATTTTAATTTATGTTGATGTTTCATAATCCCTTGAAACTGAAAAAGTTGTTTTTGCAAATCCATCTGTTTGTCTTTTACTGGAACTATAGTCGAAACTATTTTACCACCCGGGTCAAAACTTGGTATTTATAGATTTATTAAGGTTCCCTAGAGGGGTTTTTGTACTTGTCTATCTACCTTAAAATTAGGGTAGCCTACTTAGGGGTGAAAAGAGAAAAAAAATTATTTTGATAAAATATACACTCTTTGACATTAAAAACAAAATAAATCATTTCATTTTTCCGGGAAATGATTTAGAGTATATTTTATATATGAGAATATCTCCACAACTATTTGAGATACGGAATAACTTATCGTTGCAAAGTTATAGAACGATTAGAATTTTTTTTTAAATTATTTTAAATACATTTTTATAAAACCAATAGTTTCCTAGCTAAAAGCGAATTTATATTTTAAATAGAGTCTGGAAAATAGGACGTTGAAAATGTACAGAACCAATAGGCTGTAGAAAATCAAACTAGAAACTCCCAAATGGATAGGTGAGGGGCAACGAATAGGGGTAAGCTATTGAAATTTACGGACAAATGTAGAGAATAAACTTCTTTTTGGTGATATAGAATATTGTAATTTTGTACTGGAGACGAAAATGCCTAAAAATGAATAGACACCAAAACCAATTATTATCTATTGCCGTTGTTAATTGTAACTACTACATAGTCAAAAAGTAAGAGCAAAACTAGCGCCTGACTAGTTATCGACAGAACACTTAAAATATTACTATTATTATTAGCACCGCGTCTTACTACCCGTTTGGTTTATACGCACTTACGCTAATGTGTAATGGTAGGGTGATATTGAGATGAAATGGAGGGCCTAAAGTTTAACGTGGGATCCGAACCATGGTGGAGGCCTGACATTCCACACTTTCAAAAGTTGTGATTAATACACGTCTTGTCATCACTTAAATTAAACATCATATGCTGAAACAGCATTGGGAACTGGCATGCTTATATTATTTATATAAGTGACATTTCTTAAAAACAATACCTATGCTTTGGTGTCCTCATTGTCCAAGGCGTCATTCTAGCAGTAGACTAGACTGCCAATGACAGGGTTTTAACCCCAATCGGATGTACTGAGGGTTGTTTTCCTCAAATGGTTTTACAATCTCCATCCACGCAAGTTAGGTTACATTTCCTCTTTATTTAACCTGCCTCATCCCTAGAACATTAGAATTACTAGTACATAGGCGTAAAACCTGAACTGATTGTAAGACGCTGTAAAATTATTTTATTATTTCTCAAAGTGGTTTCACACCTAGTATTTCCATTCGCACAGTTCCCTAAAATTCATAGCCCAACGACTGGTTTGATTATTTTTGAAGGGCTTTAATTTGTTACTATTGAATATGATTACGCATTTTAAATAATTATATATATTTACTATGTATATTTTAATAAAGTATTTACATGATCGATGGTTTTCAGGACATTTAATTCTAAATTGCCCTCTCCAGGTGTCGTTTTTATCCTCTTAATCGCGAGCTTTTGACAGCTGATCTGAAATAGACGATTATGTTTGTCAGTTATAATAAATCAATTTTTTTAAATATATAAACATAAATTAACAAAATAGGTTACATTTTATGTTGAGAATTTAAAATAATGAGTACAATATAATTATATTTAAAGGTTCTACATTTAATAACATAACAAGTAAAACTAAAATAAGTAAATATGAGAAACTGTTGTGTAGCTGTTTCCCCCTCCCCTAGTTCTCACACTTCCCGACCTTACCGTCCTACCGCTATGATCTTATCATATAAGCTGTATCCATAGCGGAAACAAGCGAGATAAGCTTGTCTGCTTTGTACATTCCATTTACAATGGCAGCTTACATTCTTACCTTTACTCCCTCCGCTATGGTCTTATCATATAAGCTGTTTCCATAGCGGAGACAAGCTTACTAGCTCACAGGGTAAATGGAGCGTGCATGATTATGTTACCTTGTCGAACGCCAGGATGACGTCTCCGAAGCTTCCTCTGCCCAAAAAACTGGCCAAGGCGTACCTTTCTTTGATCTCTCGGACAAACGGAAAAGGGTCGGGAACACCGCTGGCCAAGAAGATGAAAACTGGGGGGGAATAGATCCAAACATAGCATAGTCAGTGAGGGAGGAGGGGAACATCTGAGGTGAATGTATACTTTAGGGATCACGATCATCTTAACGTTCAAGTAACGTAAAAAAACTAGTGTGTGGTCAGGATATATGTAACGTAAGAGCCCTTTAAATGAAGCGGGTTCAACCCACCACCGTCGCTAGGAGCGGTACTACCCGAAGTAGAGTCTCTTTGATTAAATATATACTTTCACACGAGGCGGGTGCACCCGCTTGTTCGCGCGGACCGAAAAATAACTCGCCTGTGTTGGTATTTTGGCGCGGGACCGCTTCTAGCGACGGGACGAACAACAACTACAGACCATTGGCTCTAACGGAGGCTTTCACAAGTGGCGGACGCGGTTTGTTTCTTCCCACTCTCAGACTCAATTTAGATTTGGTGCGAGGTGGAAGCATTTTTGTACTTGTATAATTTATATTATTTTATTATATTATAGGGTTTTAGATGGAGCCTGGAATAGCTGTAGAGCATCTAATTACGTTAGTTTCCGATAGGCCTGTCCTATGCCACAAGTTTCTGGACTCTAGAGGAATACAAATCACGAACAATAGCAACCGAAAAGTGGAAAGTGTGTTACTTGAACTACATCAGGACTTCGGGAATATTAGACATGCGAAAAAAAGTTAAAAAACAACAACTTTGCATCGAGAATGTTCCAAGCTCTGCTATTTTCTGCAAATGCGGGTGCGCCCATTCTCTCCTGTTGAACGTCTGCCTTTGTAACTATAACATATAAAACAAGAATTTTCCGATTGCAATCTATTTCCACTCACTATAAAACTCACACCTTTGACAAAACGTTTATTAATCACAACTTTTGAATGTGTGGAGTGCTACCCCACCATGGTTCGGATCCCACGTTAAACTGTTGGTCCTCCATTTCATCTCACAATCACCCTACCATTACACATTAGCGTAAGTGCGTATAACCCGAGTAGTTAGTAAGACACGGCACTAATAATAATAATAATAATAATAATAATAATAGAAAACCCAAACTGGTTACATAATGCGCGGGTGAAACATGAAAAGGACACTTGCCTCTAGCGAACGGGGGTGGGTAGAACCCGTTACGTGTGAAAGGGTTCTAACGTAACGTAGCAACTCAAACAAAACACATACAATGAATTTGGACTGTTTGAAAACAAATTGTTCAACAAAATGTAACCCAATCATTTAGGGTTGATTAGGCTGCATTATTTGTAATAGAAGCTTCAATTTCTGTATAAAATAAAGTGTAACAAGAGGGTATGACGTTTTAGAATTTGCGATATGCGGAAAAAACTGTACCGAAGAATTCGTTTACATATCATAGACAAACAAATGAAGTACTATACCCAATATCATTGCCGAGGGAACTGCAGCTATCAAGTTGGGCTGCTAGTGAGTGCGAGATTAGTGTATTCATTTTGTAGTTTTTTTTAGCATAAACATCATTCCACCAAACTAAATCAAATATTTCTTCTATGGAAACAAAGAGTTAAGTATTCTACACATGTTAATCTCAACAGTTCTTGGATATCTGTCATCAGCATGGTGGCATTTGGTGACAAACTTTTTAAATAAAGAGAAAATGTCTCAACATTCCAGAACACCCTGGACAGATAATCAAGAACAGCTGTTGGGATTATCATGTGCAGAAAACTATTTTTATAGAAGAAACAATTGATTTATTTTGGCCAAAAAAATATGTATGCTATAACAACTTCAAAAATACTGCCCTAAGCTTACGTCACTAGCACCCCAACTTAAGGATAACATATTTTACCTTTGCTCTCTCTCTCTATGTTAACTGTTGTCAAATCTCCTCGCTCGCAATAATGGCTAAAGGTGGTGTGCTTGGCTAAGAAGGAGCTACTGGTAACTTCAACTAACCAGTGTTGCGAAACTTGTCTGATATTTGAGGAGAATTTGACCGCACAAAAACGAGCAAATGACAACTCTGTTTCCCAAGAGTAGCCATGAAGTTCTCTCAACGGTGATATGCAGTGTAAATAGCCCTGCTGACGTTACTAGTAACATGATTGGCTAGTTACTTCAAGTGATACCCTTTACTTAAGACGGGGATGTAGGTTACGCGAGAAAAGGTGTGTTTGCAGGTTTTGTATCATAAATTATTTTGGTCAAAATAAATCAAATATTGCTTCAGTAGCAACATAGGGTATAATTTTCTCCGCATGTTGATATCAAGAATTGATGAACATCTGTCAAGGGTGTCCTGGAATTTGATGACAACGTTTTCTATTCTTTTAAAAAGGTTTCTCACTTAACGCCACTATGCTTATGACTGAAATTCAACAACCGTTGATATCACCTTGTGAAGAAAATTAAACTCTTATGTTTATACTGAAACAATATTTAATTTATTTTGGGCAAAAAAATATTTTGCTATAAAAACTGAAAAAAAAAAACACTAACCTTTTACTTGGTTCCTATATCCACACGTTCACTTGAAGTGAAAGTTCTCCCCTAGAGAGCTCTGAACTTAAGTGAACGTTAATTTAACAGAATCATGATGGCTTCTATTTAAAAACACAAGAACTTTTACGACACCTTACGTTAGATTTTTTTTTTTATCATAGCGTCTTATCTTACTGCCTGTTTGGGTTGTACGCATATTTGATAAATTACTCTAATGAGGTGGGGACTAGGAAGGAAGCATTTAAGAGTTAATCTACCTGCATTTGCGTGGAAGGATCGTGGGAAACCATTTATGATAAACAACCCTTAGTAGACCCAGCCGGGATTCGATCTCCGATATCTCTGTCATCAACAATCCAGTCCATCACGAGAGTGGCGCCTTTGACCATCTGACCACTGAATAGAGTTACGTTAAAGTTAAGTTAACGTTAAGTTGATCGTGATCCCGGCATCACAATGGAGACGATATTCTCAGTTGTTTTTTTACAACCACGTCAAACATAGAAAAAATGTTAAAAAATGTATACTTATAGATTTAACATAAGCTCTTACACTAAGACAAGTCTTTACATTAAGTAGGTAGGTCAAACATACACTTTTAGTCAGCTTTTATTACTACGCATCTTACTATCCACGTGCTAACACTAATTATTAGGGATGCGGAAGGTAGAAATTAAAGGAAATGTACACGAATTTACGTGGAGGTAAATTGTAGAATAATTCAGAAAAAAAACCCATCCTTGGTACACCTGGTTCAGAATTCGAACCCCAATCTTCCCGCCATCGCGGCAGTCTATTCTATTGCTTGAGGGACGCTAACTAGACCATTTGTCAACCATGGCGGGTCTCTAAAAGAGAAAAAATTGATTTTCTCAAATTCTGCTCTAACAATTCTAATTAAAATTAGTATAAATGCGCTGATTAACATTACACGCAAAATGGAAATCCTCAATTACCAATGAAATTGAATTTAGGGGTACTTACATAATCCTAAGCTTCCAATCTTAATCACATTTCCGCAACTAGCCGAGTTACCAATTATTGCCACGTGTTTGAATCAATTGTCAGCTTAGAATAAATGAAATACTGTTAGAACACGTGAAGTGTTTTGTGTATTTGGACAGAATGTTTTGTAAAAATGGAAGAAAGATTGTGAAATCGACAGACGGGTGAATGCATCTTGGAAATTAGTTGGATGTATGTGGACTATTGAAAAGTATCAAGTAGTATCGAAAGAGATAAATATGACACTTTATAAATATATTTAAGTATTAATTTTGGGTTAGCAGCAATTTTCCCAAAAGGGGATATTACCTCAGCATACTTCAAATCTACATAAAAAGTTTGCATTAGCGTTTAACTTCCAAGTTACCATTCTAAATCAACAATGTCGTACTAACAGTGTTTAATCGAGATTAAACTACAATGGCTAACTTACTTTCTCCAACAAAAACTAACATATATAGCTAACTTAATTTGTCCAACAAAAACTTATATATATATATATATAAGTTTTTGTTGGACAAAATAAGTTAGCTAGTGTAGTTTAATCTCTCTCGATATTTATATTAAATTGTTATAGTTCTACAATGATTCCCTACTAACTGAAATTAAGTATAATCACATAAATGAGCAAGGACGATTATTCAAAAGAACATTAGATACAAAAGTTAATAGACCTGCAACAATAGACCTGCAACAATGCTGTCGAGGCATGATTAAAGTGTGACTAACTTTAATAAGCAAAGTGAACATGCCAAAAGGGCATTAGATAAATATATTTACATAAGATAATAGACCTGCAACACTGCCATAGAGGCATAATTAAAGTATGACTAGCTTTAATAAGTCAAGAGAACATGTCAAAAGGAATTAGATAAATATATTTACAAAAGATAATAGACCTGCAACGATGTCATAGAAGCATTATTAATGTGCGACTAGCTTTAATAAGCAATATAGTGTTATTTGTTATAATTGCCTCACGATACGGCGCCAATTATGTTGATATGGGATTTTATTTGATATTGTCCTGTGATTGAGCACTATTTATAATGATATCTGGGTTTTATGATGATGACGTGTACATGCCTTACTACGCAGTTATCACGCGGTTATGTGAGCTGATTATATGTGACACTTACTCATATGAAATGAGCAAGACTTTTGATGTTGCACACAATTTATTTAAATGATTAAAACTTCGGTACTGAAGATATGATATCAAATGATACAGTTCTTGTTAATTTACGGGTTGATTTTGTGTGATATTACACGTTCAGCGTTCTGGGTACTGTGTGCCGTGTAGATTTGTGTTACTACTACTGATATGTTACAATATTACTCTGTGTTGCTGGCACTGTGGATTCATACGCACAAGCGGCTTACTCCTTGCCTCTTGGCCCCCCTGTCACCAGTATCAAAACTAAATAATAGAAAAACTCCTGGCAACCTGATGTGAAGGCTGATTTCCTATTGGGTAGAGGGAGCCAGCCAGCATGTCACATGATTTTTATAATACAACGAAGTTGATCTCTTAAAGAAAAAAGTTTAGAGTGCAATATATTGAAATTATTTATGAAAACGCGTGATTCTCAATGAATGAAGTATTAAAAGGATATTTTAAATACAGTTTATTGAATAAAACTATTTTTTATCCATGACTTTTTAAATATATGAGAGGGTTCCAAAACAGTGTCATTACAGCAAAGAGAACATGTCAAAAGGAAATTAGATAAATATATTTACAAAAGGTAATAAACCTGCAGCAATGCCATAGAGGCATAATTAATCTCGAAATTACTAAGGACCTTATAGTTCTAAAAAATAAGATATAATTACATATTTACACCTATCCCTAACTTTAATATAGTTATATCAGAATGTCAAACAGACATAAAAAATATTCACCTTCCTCTTTATTTGCATTAACAAGACAAAATAGAAGATGATTACTTTAAACGGGATTAAAGATACTTCTTTCAAGTCGATCATAATTTTTATTATGATCAAGCTAAAAATATGACTCAAATATTAAAGTTCTCTACCTGGACATTATTAACTTTAAATTTAATTTTGTTTAAATCATTCAATCTGTAGCATGTAACTAAAGTAAAATGACATCTACAGACCGTAATATGCACAAAATACTAAACTGAAATAAAGGAATCCAAAGAAGAGAATTAGAACTGATATATTGTGCAATAATATCATTTATGTTCTACTTACAGTAAGTGGATGTTCCCAGATACAAACACCGTGCTTCAACAAACTATTATGCAAGTATGGCGGAAGTGAAGGGGTGGCAATTTTAACATACAGGACCTGACTGTCGTTGGTTCAATGCCTCGAGCTACGAGCACTGCTGCCCAGTATATAAAACGGGTAATCCCCTAGGTTCATTCTACTGTAGTTTATCATATTATATCCTTGAAGGAGGAACCTCTGCTCCAGCACCCGAAGAAGAAACTGGTGGTCTTGATGTTTGGGTTGTGGGTCTCACCACCTCAACGCTGAGGGAATCTCGTCTGATGTTCCAAATTATCAACAAATATCAAAGTTCTTCAGACTTGTTGTTGTAGTCAAGGAGACTAATTTTGTTTCTGTTAGTCTAAGCAGCTACAATATTTTCTAAGTCCTTCAGACATGTTGTTTTAGTCAGAATGACTAAATTTGGTTTTGTGTCAATGTGACTTAATTTCTTAAGTCAGATAGTCTGACTATATATTTTCCCCATGTCCATATAACATAGCTTAAATATAGGGGCTTTGAGCTCTATATGTAATAAGGACCTTGCTTTAAGGTGCCTCTTCTCCATAAGTTCATTATTCCATTTTAAGTCCTTATGACTTCACAGTATCCCATGACGCCGTGGGCGTCATGTCCACTTACTCGAATTGTTGTATGGCTACAAGCAGGTTGTCTAACACCTTTATTTGAGGACCTAGCTAGGTCAGTATTTCACAGCATTCTTGTTGGCACCCCTTTTTCTGTGTTACTATTTTGGGTGCGCAAAGTGCAGAACACGGTTAGTTTTGCATAGTGGCCCACATAGATAGTTGAATAGTTGGTTGAATATTATTTGGAGACTTTTTTACTGTCTTTTAGGAAATAAACGTTGTAGCTATGATAAGACGCTATACATTAAGCGTTTTAAGATTAAAAGAGCATGTATAGATGTTAATAATAATAATAATAATAATAATAATAATAATTGTTAGTTTTATTTATTAAAGAACAATAAACATTTAAAGAATAAAGAGCACATGCTCGCCACTCAGATATACACCGGAACTGACAAAAATGTTGCGCGAGACGCTTTGGTGACGTCATCACAGAAGTGGCTTCATAAATCTAAAAGTGGAATAGTTACTAAACTCGTGTTTGTTATTATAGGCCTAGTTAAGAGAATGTTTATTTTTTACACACAACACCCCCTCTCAAACACGCGTTAACTTTATTAATGTCTATTACGCCAAGTCCTTGTATGCACTAATGATGGCTTGGTCCGAACAGTCCTTCGTGAGCACATCAGCTACCATCTTGTTTGTTGGAATGTATTTCACATTGATTTCGCCTCGTTCAAAAACTTCACGCACATAGTGATGCCGAATGTCAATGTGTTTGGTACGAGAATGGTACACAGGATTATGCATGAGCTTTTCTGCTCCTTGATTGTCACAATAAACAAGAGTTGGTATTGCATTAACACTCAAGAACCCGATTTCTTTTAACAGGTTTCGTAAGTAAACTGTCTCTTTTGCTGCATCCGTAAGAGCCATGTACTCTGCTTCAGTGCTTGAAAGAGCCACGGTGGATTGTTTTCTCGCCTCCCATGTCACGGCAGAGCCTGCCACTTGAAAGGCGTAGCCTGTGTATGATCTTCTGTCATCAAGGGCTCCTCCCCAATCTGCATCCACGTATCCAATCAGTTCAGCACCAGATCTCTTGTAGACTAGTCCATGGTTGCTCGTACCTTTCAGGTATCGCAAGACGCGCTTCGCCGCAATCCAGTGTCCTTTTCCGGGGTTTAGGTTGTACTGGCTCAAAGAGCTCACTGCATAAGCAATGTCTGGTCGTGTAGATACTGCAAGGTACATCAGAGAGCCGATGAGTTGTTGGTACGGAACTTCGCTCATTTCCTCTGCCTCCTCTTCCGTAGATGGCTCCATGGCCTTGGATAATTTGCTGTTTCCATCTAATGGAGTATTTACCGGTTTGCAGTCTTGCATTCCGAATTTTTTGAGAACATCTTCTATGTACGATTTCTGTGACATAGTGACCAACTTTGAATTTTTATCTTGTTTGAATTCAATTCCAAGACAGTAGTGCAGCTTTCCTAGGTCTTTCATTTGGAAGTTTTGAGACAAATCGTCTCTCAATCTTGTGTAGGCTTCTTCATTGTTTGTAGCTATGATCAAATCATCTACATAAACAACCACGATGAGAGTCACACAAACATCATTCATGTAGTACACACACTTGTCACAATCTAATTGTTTGAGTCCAAAAATTTCTAGTCTCTCGTGCAACTTTTTGAACCACTGTCGGCCCGACTGCTTCAGGCCATATATGGACTTTTCGAGTGAACAAACTAGATTCTCCATTCCAGGGGTGATGAAACCGTCCGCCTGTTCCATATAGATTTGTTCATCGAGATCTCCATTTATGTAGGCCATTACAACATCAAGCTGATACAAAGTAAGGCCTAACTCAGCTGCTAGGGCAGCAACTAGTCTTATTGAGCTAAGTCTCGCAACAGGTGAAAATGTTTCATGGAAATCAATCCCTGGGCGTTGGTTGTAGCCCTTCGCTACCAGCCGAGCTTTCCGGCGTTCGACATTACCGTCTGGCCCATACTTTGTTCTGAGCACCCACCGACAACCAATGACAGCTTTATCTTTTGGGCGTGGTTTCAATGTCCAGGCCTTGCTGTGTGTCAGAGCGTTGAACTCAGCTTCCATCGATTTCTGCCACTCAGATGCATAAGGTCCTCCCAAGGCTTCTTGTACAGATGGATTTGCTGCCTCTTCATACGTCAAGGCCACACTTTCCGGTTTTGGCGTAACCAAATTAAAATATTTTGCTGGTCGTCCCGGCTTTCCTGTTCTAATCAATTTTGGTCGACCAGGCCCCCTCTTATTCTCAATCACTGTGCAGTCTTTGCTTAAATTTTCTGATCTGAGGTCATTCTCATTGACTTCAATAGGCCTATCAGGATCAATGGGATCACTTTCTTGAACTTCATCTACATGTCCATCAGCATCAGAAATAGGGTCTTTCACACTCTTATCAACATATAAGTAAGAAGGTTCAAAGTTCGCACACTCCTTTTGTTCATCCGAAACTTTGACAGTTTCAAAATTTTCCAAAAATTTTACATCTCGACTTCTCAATATTTTCTTTTTCTCTGGGTCCCAAATTCGATACGCTTTAGATTCAGTAGAGTAACCCACAAAAATACCTGCCTTTGATCTTGGGTCAAATTTTCCTTTATTTGGGGTCTTATTCAGCATATATGCCTTGCAACCGAACGTCTTGAAATGTCCTATTTTTGGTTTTAGCCCGAACCAAATTTCATAAGGGGTTTGATCTTCCAGCTGTTTTGATGGACATCTGTTTCTGACGTAAGCAGCTGTGGCAATCGCTTCGGCCCAAAAACTTGTTGGTAAGCCAGACTCCAATAGCATACATCTTGCCATCCCCACCAGCGTGAGATTCATGCGTTCAGCTTTGCCGTTCTGTTCTGGAGTTTCTGCTACTGTATGTTCTCTTCTTATTCCTGCAATGCGCATTTCTTCTGTGAACTCTTTTCCGCAGTACTCCAGGCCATTGTCTGTCCGCAAGGTTTTGATTTTCCTTTCGTGGCGGTTTTCCGCTAATGCTTTGAATGTTTCAAAAGCCTTTTTCACGTCACTTTTGTGTTTTAGAAAATGAACTTCTACCCAGTTTGATTTATCATCGATAAACGTTGCAAAATAAGAAGCATCACCATGAGATTTCACTCTCATTGGGCCACAAACATCTGAGTGCACTAATTCAAGTAATTTTTTACTTTCCGACTCAGATCTTTTTGGAAAAGGCGTAGCAACTTGCTTTCCTAAGATACAGGTTTCACATGTTGAAAATGTTTCTGATTTCTTAAAATCCATACCGCTAACCATGTCTTTCTGAACAAGTTTCCGCAAGTCATATGCATTTAAATGTCCGTATCTTCTGTGCCACTTTTCAAGTTCACTAAGATTGCCTGCCTCATTCACGTTAGCTACATATGTTGAACTCTCACTTTGCATGTAAGGTTCGATAAAATACAAATTTCCACGTTTACGAGCAGTTAACAACACTTCACCATTTTCGACAATTTCAGCATCCTTTGCATTAAAACACACGCTTCGCCCTTTTTCAACAGTTTTTGAAATTGAAAATAAATTTGTTTTAAGTGTGGGTACAAAAAGAGTGTTTTCTAACCTCACTTTTACAAATTGGCCCTTTTTATTTGAAACATTCATTACTGCAGTTCCAATGCCTTCAATGTCAGTTGTTCTGTCATCCGCTAACCTAACCTTCTGACTTACGGTTGGCGTGAGTTCCAAAAAACTATTCTTGTCGCGGCACATGTGTGTTGTTGCTCCACTGTCAACACACCACACGTCATCACTTCTCGTCAACTTCGCACAGGGAGCGCTCACTGAAGATGATGTCAATGTCACGATCTCTTCTGCTACTGCATGGGTTTGCTCTGATGCCATCGAAACTTGCTTTTCATTCGCCATTTTTGTCCAGCAATCGGCTGCCTTGTGTCCCGATTTTTTACAATAGTTACACTTATATAACCGTTTCGATGCTTTAAAATTCCTATTTTGATTTTGCACACCACTTTGACCTTGGATTTGAAAAAATTTATTATTTTGATTTGTAGGTAGGCCTGCACAGTCTTTATCTGAAGGTTTGTTTTTATTTAGACTTCGCCCTATGGAAGATTTTACATAGAAAGCGCCCGCACCATTTAAGTCTGCTTTCTTGTCCTGTCTTGCACTGAATTCTTCTAGGAGTTTTACTTTCAAAGACTCTGTGTCCGGTAGTTCATCTCTAGCTTCGATTGCACAACGAAAATTATCGTAGCTATCTGGCACACTGTATAATAACACGATGGTTAATAATTCTTCAGAAATGCGAATATCCATTTCATTGAGTTTATCAACTGTGTTGAGAAAATTCGTGAGATGATCCGCCATGTTTTCTCCCTCTTGCATTTTTGTGAACAAGAGCTTTTTCAAAAGGGTAGCTTTTCTTGCAGGCCCTCTAGACTGGTAAACTAGTTCTAGTTTTTGCCAAACGTCTTGCGATGTTTCACAATGTCTTATGTGACAAAGTTCTGTAGGACTCACAGCTAAAATAATATCAGCTTTAGCTTTACGATCGGCTTTGTCCCACGTGGCCGCGTGTCTAGCGTTATCAGCAATTGCTTCCGCGTCAGCACCTACTGCCGCTGTAGGCCTAGGATTAGTTCCATCGACGTATTCCCAGTGGTCGTTCTTAATTAAAATTGCTTCCATTTGTTGTCTCCATGTATCATAGTTGTCCTTTCCCAGCTTTTCTATATGCGTCGAGAATCCGGACATCTTGAATGAATGGATATGATTTCAGGCGTCACTAACGATACTTATATTTATGTTACCGCATTTCCACTGCCCTATCACGTTAACGAAACAAATAGTTAATGTTTATCTTCTTCCAAAACGTTAATACGGCATCCTGGGCCCATAACCTGTTAGTTTTATTTATTAAAGAACAATAAACATTTAAAGAATAAAGAGCACATGCTCGCCCCTCGAGATATACACCGGAACTGACAAAAATGTTGCGTGAGACGCTTTGGTGACGTCATCACAGAAGTGGCTTCACAAATCTAAAAGTGGAATAGTTACTAAACTCGTGTTTGTTATTATAGGCCTAGTTAAGAGAATGTTTATTTATTACACACAACAATAATAATAATATTTAGCACCGCGTCTTACTACCCGTTTGGGTTATACACTTTAAGTACTAATCACACTAATGGATTAGGAATTGGGAAGGTTTAATTAGATGAAGTGAACCCGCATTTGCGTGGAGGGAGAGTGGAAAACCATTTAGGAAAAGCCACCCCCAGTTCACCCGACCGAGATTCGAACCTCGACCTCCTTGCCCTCAGCAGTCGAGCTCAACACGACAAGCGCGTTAGCCAACTACGCCATCGAGGCGGGTTGTATGTATGGATGTTGTTGAAGCAAAGGGCGTATGCAAGGATAAGTAAGTTAGTGAGGATTTATTAAGTACGGGGTTTGTTTTTGAGCTATATGCACAATTTTTAGCACATCTCGTAGGGAACAAAGTGATAAGGTATTTATGTTTTCTTTTTTCAAATTGAAGTCTGGGAAATTGATTGTTATACCCATTGGTGGACAGATTTTTATTTCAATATATTTCTGTAAAAGTGCTTATTATTTCATTTATGCTCTCTGATGGAGTGTTTAGTCAATAATGTATAATATTTCGTTTCACATATTGTGCTAGCTTTAAGTTTAAATATCTTGATTTTTAGACAAAGGAGCAAAAAAATTCGTGGTGGTACACCGTATCATATATTCTTTACGAGAATATAAAAATGATTAAAATCAGTTTAGTTAAACTCCGGGAATCATATATGTATCTAATATGTAAAGGGACATTGTCTCAGGCTCGTATTTAAGGGAGGGTTAGTGACTAATGCTACAGGCCTATTGAATTTTTTTTTTTAAATGATCTAATTTAATAAAAAACAAATTTGATCACCTTTAGACAAAACATTTATGGATAAATTTTAAAAAAATATTTTTATTTTCAAAGTTTTAAAATTATTTTCTGTCCTTATCAAGATTTACTAAAATAGTATGGAAATGAATTAAAATTTTACACATATTATATAATTGATTGTGATTACAATATTTTCTTTTTAAATACAGTAATATCTTTAACATTTAGCTTTTTACAGTTAATTTTGTAAAGAGAATATATAATGTCAGAACGTTGAAAATAAAAATATTTGTTTAAAGTCGGGGCTTCCAATTTTTTTTATGGTCTTGGAGGCTGCACAGATATAAATCCTGCCCTGCACTGTCCTTTGAAATTCTCAAGAGTAATATTTTTGGCATTCACCCATAAAACTTGATGACTTTATTGAGACTCTGTCCGCATGATTGAGGAGCACCTTCCCACCAACGCGCAACCTAATATCGTTCACCAAAGTCCCAAATCCTTCCAGGTCGGTGACATACGCCCCATTATCTTCTCGCTCCACCTTGAACTGCTGACCTCGAGGTAAGACTACTGAGCTTACAGTCACTTGGCGGTTAGCGTTGCACGCGAATACGTAACGGAGGAATTTTAACTCTGCAAAGAGAAGTATCTGATTTATGTGTTTGGAAAGTCCCAAGAACAAGTTACCCAGAAAGAAAATAATATTTATATTATGTGCCAGTCTCTTTTTAAGTTGAGGAAAATTTATCAGTATGTGCACCACAATAGCCGACGGGCTCTTAAGATGTCTGGTTTGAGCTGTATTATCTACCTAGGTTAGGTGTTACCCTTGGGGTGAGACGTACTCTTAAGACGTCTGGTTCGAGCTGTATTACCTACCTACGTTAGTGTTATCCGTGGGGGAATATGAACTCTTAAAACCTATGGCTTGAGCAGCTCCCTTAAGTTGGGTTCCACCCCAACAAAATTAAAATTTAAATATACCACCATTTTGCACCGTTTTGCATCTAAGTATTACGTTTTGCACCCTAACCCAAGAGACGGTACGACTGTTTATGTTTAGTGGGGCCAAGCTAAGGGTAGCCCCCTCACTACCAAAATGTTGGATTTTTTCATGCCATCTTAAAAGTCCTGTTTTGCACCGTTTTGCACTGTTTTGCACCTGAATAATTTTGCAAGAAAAAAAGTTAAACGGAAAAAAAGGGGGGGCAAGTTAAATGTAACCCCCCCCACCCCACCCACTCAATAATTGGTTTTTAATGCCAAAATAAAAGTTCTGTTTTGCACCGTTTTGAACCCAAGTATGGCGTTTTGCACCCTAAACCTAAAAGATTAGCGAGAGAAAATATTTATGATACAAAAAATTTAAGTCGTTGGACCGTCTTAGTGGGGGAGCAACTGGTTTGCTGTGTGAACTTTGTGATACAATATTGCCTTGGTTTTTTTTAGTTATTAATTGGAACCCCGTATTATTCAAAAAGACATGTTGCCACTTCCAAAAATCATGCGGGGGAAAGGAGGGGTTTGGATGTATGGCGCAGGGGAAGGGGAAATATCATGTTACTTGTTACAACATTATTGACTGTAACTTACATAGATTTTATGATATAAAAGTCCACAATAACTAAAATTAAAGCTAATAAATTTATCTACAATTTGCTGAGGATGTAATTAACTTATTATCTCAAGAAATATTAATAAATGATAAACATTTTAATTCTTTTCTATTATTTTTGGCGGTAGTAAGCAAATTAATGTTTTTAGATTTACTAATGGTAATAACTATAATAGTGTGTTTAACTCTCTTTAGATTGAGATATTTATGGCCTCCCTATCACGAACATTAAGGGGCCCAGAGGTGGCGCTCTATCCAGCAGCTATGAAAACATTAGATTAATATTCCCTCAGCAGATGTGCATATTAATGTAATAACTTAACTTGTTCAATGGCATTATTGTCTTCGAAAAATGGTATACGTTAAAAAATAACTGTGTTCAACTCTAGACAAAAGCACCAGGAAAAATCTTTTACATTTAAGGCTTACGAGAAATTAAGTGGTCTTGCAAAAAATTTGTTTTGGAAAGTAAAAAAATATAAGTTGAAACATTTACTGAACCATATTTCTTATAGTAACTCAAGAAAATATAGTGAATTTTCTCATGCATTTTTTAGTCAGTGTAAATAGAAAATATACACGATAAAAATAATAGAAAATTATTACTGTAAGTTAGAATAATTGTTTGTAAATGATGTGTTATAATTCTAAGTCGTCACAATCACCGTCTTCATCATCATCGGAATAAAGAGTTATTGTTTTCACACTTCTGAGAATCATCATTCGGACACAAACACATATCGGTGCACAGGAGATAACTACGGCAACAGGATCACAATTTGTTTTTAAAGAGCATTTAATGAGCTCTAATATTTCTGAAGGTGCTGGTGACATGTCTGTAATTTTCGGGACATAATAACCATTACTAGCTTCTCAACCATAGCCCAGTTCAGGAGATGGTATATTTCGATGGGCAGTAAAATTATTGTTCCAAATTATTCACTGATAAAATAGCCCTCAATATAGAGAATTTTAGAACAGACAACTTTGGTGGCATCTTTTCAGATTACACTTTTTTTTTTTAATATACCATCTTACTTCTCCCACTGTAGATTCTGTAAATAATGGCATATAAAGTTTGCAGACAATTTTTTCTATTCCCAAATCAACACACCTCTAAGTTTCCTTTGCCTGAAAAACATTATGTGGCAATACAGCCAGAGAAGACAAGAAATCCTGGCAAAGCACTGGCTTTTTGTGGACCCATTATTAGATAGTTAATACTTGGTAATTGAAGTAGAACAGTTAACAATGCTTGCTATTCTGTTGGTGGTGCAGGTATTAGTGAGGTAACATGAACTGCAGTTATTGGCAAAGTTGTGGTTATATGAGATATTAAGGTGGCCCATGTTGGAATATTTGAATTTCCACTCAGGTCTTCACATACACATGGTGTGCTATAATGCAGGAAAGCACCTATGATTTTGTGGATATTCTCCCTATAAACCATACCTTCATGTCGGTAATATCAGGGTGGCTTACATAAGCTGGGTTGAAGTCAAGATAAGTTTTGAATTTTAGAACCTGTTTGGATGGCATAAAACAATCTTTAATAACAGCTGGACAGTCAGGAAGGTATAGTGCACAATTTTCAGACGTTTTCCACAGTTGAATAGCTTGTGTAATGTAATCTGCTTCTTTTCGCTGATAAATGGCCAGCGCTGTGGCATGTGTAGTTTTTTTCTATTAGAGATATCTTCCATAATATCAACAATGTCTGCATCGAAAATTATACATCAGCTCTTAACCATATTTGAAGGTAAATACACTCCATTATTCCTCCAGACATTATCCTCATACCTGAGAAGACAGTTATACTTGATCGAGAATCCCAATCCATGAAGCAGATTGACAATACAGTAAAGCCCCGATTATCCGCAGAATTGGGTGGCAAGGGTATCGCGGATAGCACGAAAAAAGACTAAAAATGAGGTGTAAACATGAAAAAAATATTTCAACATAAAAACTATGTTTTACTGTACAAAAAACTTAATATGTAAAACTTTTAAAATATGTACAGTACAGCAGAAACCTTTGCTTTACTTCTAAATCACTAAAATAAAGAACAGTAAACATAAAACAATATTTACTGTACTGTTAAAAAAAAAGTGTTCAGTTACGCCTTTAAAAAAAACAGTCACTCGTTTTTGCTTTTTGCTTTGGAAACACCTTTTTTAAAATTCTAGATTGTACTTTCCTTAACATTAGTTTTTCAGCCAGATGTGCGTTATCATTTTGTTCCTCTAAATATTGAAGCAATCCGTCTACATGCTGTAAAGCAGTTTCATGTGTCATCCGAGCAGGCACCTCGTCTTCTTCACTTTCTCTTTATTCTTCTTTGTTCTCATTCACTTCCATTGCTTTGTTCGTTATCTCTACGTCAGTCAGTCGGTCGTTCAAACCCCGGCTCGTTGACATTATCACCTCCCGGAATGGATGTCACTAGGTCAACAAGTGTAGTGCTCTGCATGACTTCATTCTCTTCTTCACAAATGTTTTGGTTGACATTTGTTTCGATACTTGGAAAGAATTTTCTTCGTGATTTAACAAGGGTTGAGGGTTTGATGTAATTCCATGCAAAAGTAATATCGTAAATGCTATCCAAAATTGTATACTTCTTCCAAAATTCTTTGAGATCGCAGCCTTCTTCGATTTTTGACAATAAAAACTTTGTTCTGTATGTTATCTTCATGGATGATATGACTCCCTGGTTCATAGGTTGTATCAGCGCAGTAACGTTTAGGGCCAAAAAATTTGCGAAGATTTTCCAGTAAGAATAGATAAGCACACTTATAGATGGGTTTGAAGGCGCGTTGTCCATTAACAAAACATCCTTCTTTGGCAAATTTTTTGAGTCAAGATGTTTACGGACTTGAGGCACAAAAACCTTCCCAAACCATTCTTGAAAAATTTTCTGGTTTATCCAACCTTATATTTTGGTTGAAATAATCAACTGGTATATTTTCTGCTTTTGTCCCCTTAAAAGGCCTAGGTTTCTTAGATTTACCGATTACAAGAAGCCTAAGTTTGTGACTACCCACAGCATTGTTGCATGGCAAGATTGTAATTCTTTCCTTACTACTTTTGTGACCTGCCGCTTGATGTTCACTTTCAAATACTAAAGTACGAGTGGGAAGACACTTCCATAAAAGCCCTGATTCATCAGCGTTATAAATTTGTTCATATGACAGATCTTCAGACAACCCAAACTATTCAAAATCACTTTGAAAATCATCAGCTGCTTGTTGATCACCACTCACTCACTTCTCTTCGTGTAGACCAATCTCTCTAATTCCATGACATTTCTTAAATCGATGTAACCAACCGGACGACGCATCAAAATTTCCTTCCAGGCCTAACAAATAAAAATAATTGATGCGTTAGCTGCAATGATAGGACCAGACACGGGGGTTCCATCACTTGCACAGCACCTGAGCTAACTATTCCTCTGATGCCTAGTCAAGTTCATTATAGCTGGATTTCTTCGTAGTTTTTTTTTCATCCCAGAAGCACTGTCCGACCCTGATGAAAAGGCCAACAGTCTTTTTTCTTTAAAACGTCTCGCACTGCTGTTTCCCTGATACCGTAATCCAAACACATCTGCTTCCTTGAAGCGGCATTTTCTATTTTAGAAATCATTTAAAGTTTTTATCAATCGTTAACATAACCTTCCTTTGTTTTTCAGCCATTATTAATTTCAGGAACTATCGAAACACTCAACTTGAGCACTGACAAAAAAACATAAAACACGATTGATTTCTAAGCACGCTTACTAACAACTAACACCACTAGAGGCCTGCTCGGTTCGTCAAGGTCAGTGATAAGAGAATGTGAAAGCCATGACCAAAACAAAAGAGCAAGAGCCTGCAACTCATCCACAAATTCCGAGAAGGCCTATAGGATTATGATGGACAGTAAGCCTGTCAGTAATTTTCAACCTTCGCACTGTAGGGCCTATAGCATTTTCCCTGTTGTTGGCTTAGATCGAAATTGTTTTTTTTTTTGAGGTTCGTAACTTAAAAAAATGTTCGTGGATCATCCGATCATGGATAATCGGGGCTTTACTGTTCTTTTATTTGTATTGGCTTGATAAATTGCCATTCCGATGGCAACTTGTTGATTCCTAACATGTATTGGCTGCATATCGTCAGTACATAAACGGTACATTTGTCTCTCATTGTATGTCATAGCCATAACATTTTGTGAAATGAAATACTCATGGCTGCTTTATTTGCAGCGGTTGGTTTTCTTTCTGACAAAATTATTTATTCTCGCCCACTAACAAGCCATCTAAAGAATGCATACACTTCACGTGGAATGAGGTCCTTAGGCGTGTTAATTTTTCCTGTGAACTTCCATTGTTGAGCGTAATTTATGCGCTCTCGGAGTAAAAGAGCTGCATTATAAAGACACCACATTTTCACATCCGTATCATTACCACAATGATGTATTGCATCGATAGAAACATCTAGTGTTTTTTTAAGAATCTACTTCCTGTTAGTTTCTTCAAGCTGGTCGGGGAAATTCAATATCACCAATGTTGTCAATGAGTATTTGCTTTACATGTTTCCGAAATATCGTAGGATAAACCATGTTGTTCAACGCCCATATGTTTTCATAAGTGGTTTGGATGACAGCCATATTAATATCCCACTTTTGTAGACATTCAAGAATGAGACTGATAAATTCAATTTCTGCTGCAGCTTATGTTGTAGAGTCTTTACACGTAGTTTTCGTAGCCTGCCTTAAAATATTACGTGCATTTTTTGTCCAGCATAGCAAATGGTATCTAACAACAATGGCATGCCCATCCTCCTCATTGATAGCTGTGTTGAGTTTAATGTTTAAAGTTTCATTCCCATTTTTGTAGATAGTATCACGCAGATTACGTCCATTTTATTATATAAAACTATTGTAGATAGTTTAACTGTTCTTAATTTGATACATTGTAGGCCTTTCTATCATAAATATGATGGAAGTTAGAATCAAAACTGTTGGAACAAGTTGTGTGATTTCTCCCTCTAGACTACCCTCACGGCTCTCACCCCCTGCATGAGTTCCGGAAGGGGCAACAAGTATTTTTTTTAATCTTTGAGGCACCAGTTAATAAAAAAAAAACACGCAGTATTGTATCACTAATTTCTCACTGATTCTAATATTCGACCAGTTGCTCTCACACTATCCCTCCAGCCCTCACACCCTCAAATTAAGAATGTAAATATTCCATCGTTTTCTACCTATCTAGCACCATTTTGCACCCAAGTAATTTTATAAACCATCCTCAGAGACTTAACGATTGTTTTTGTTTTGGGATGTGAGGCAAGTTAAGAGTAGGCCCCTAATATTAAAATGTTATTCTTTTAATGTCAAAATAAAAGTTTTGATTTGAACAACTTTGCACCCAAGTATGGCGTTTTGCACCTTAATAGTTTTGCAAGATAAAAATCAATACAAAATAAGATCAGAGTTAATTAATGGGTGCATGTCTTGCTTCACCAAAAAAGGTTGTGATTTTTCCTATGATAATATTAATGTATTGTTTGCAGTCAAATATGATGTTTTGAACATTTATAGTTTAGCCAGAAAAATAATTAACTATAACACAAAGTTATAGTGTCAAATTATATTCACGGATTTCTAAAGTTTATAAATGTGTTTAGTTTCAAACTGTTTTTCACGCAATGTTTTACAATTTAGTAATTAATTTACTTTAAAGTAGAAATAAATATATTGTTTTAATGTCTTTTTTGGAAACAGTTTTACATACTAGTTTCTTTCTTTTTTTTACTTTTGAAAATTAAAAATATTTCGAGAAGGTTCTACCAATTTTGTTTAAATTGTATATCTAGCTATTGTTTGATCTGACAAATATCACTGTATACTTGAGTAAAAATTTATTTTAATGCAGTTTTATGAAGAATCATTTCTGGGAAGTCAAAATATTTTCGAAAATGGCATTAACGGTTTGCTTAAATATGTAAATCTGGGGCATTTTCAACATGACAAATAGAAATGTACACTTGTTTTTTAGGGAAAAATTCACTAAAGGGTAGTTTACCAAAGACTGTTTTTTTATAAAATTTGAAATGTTTTGAAAATAGCTTTAACAATTTGTCTCAAAATGGGTATCTGGCAAGTTATTTACGATGAAAATAATTTAATAATTATTGTTTTTTCTTAAACAATTAATTTAATAGTAGTGCTGATTACTGATATTTAGAAATTGTAATTAAAAAAATTGAATCACATTGTTTTACTGCCTGTTCAGCTTATACGCATCTATGATAACTACTATAATGGGGTGGAGAGAAGGAAGTGTTTTAGAGGTAATATACCTGCACTTACGTGGAAGGAGAGTGGAAAACAATTGAGGGAAAAATACCCTCAGTAGACACGACCGGTATTCGAATATCGATCTCTTACATCTCCAGCAGGCCAGTCCAACAGGAAATTGACGCCTTGGACAATTCTGCCACTGAAGTGGGTTTTTTGAAAATATATTTAACAATTTGGCCAATTGAGGACTATTTTACATGATTTAATATTAATATATGTTGATTTTTATAAAATATACTAATTTAAGGGTAGTTTACATATGATACATTTTAGAAAATTTTAAATCTTTCAAAAAGGGTTTTAATATGTTATTTAAATGGGCGTATGTTAATGGTTTATCATGAAAAATAAGAAGATATATTTATTTTTAACAAATATAAATAATTTGCGGGCAGTTTAAAAATAAAAATACTTTTTGAAATTTGAAATATTAAAAAAATTGTTTGGTCAATGTTGGTCAATTTTTTTGTGAAAATGGTTTTTATTGTACTTAGAAAATAATAGTTTTCCGAGCAAAACTGAAGTGGAGTTTACAAAAAAACTTTTTTTTTTTCTAAATTAGGGGGTTTACACTTAACTTGGCCGCCAAACATTCTTTTACTTTAAATTTATATATTTTTCTTGAAAAACTATTAAGGTCCAAATCGGTGCCAAATATGTAGTAAGCAACGGCATATTTACATTCTTAATTTGAGGGTATGGGGGCTGGAGGGAAGGTCCAACGACTAAATTTTTTGTAAATTAAATATTTTTTTCTCGCTAATCTATTAGGGTTCAAAACGCCATACTTGGGTGCAAAACGGTGCAAAACATGCCTTTTAAGATGGCATAATAAATCCAACATTTTGATAGTTGGGGGCTACCCTTAACTTGGCCCCCCTAAACATAAAAAATTGTACCGTATTTGGGGTTAGGGTGCAAAACGTAATACTTGGGTGCAAAACTGTGCAAAATAGGTACAAAACGGTGGTGTATTTAAATTTAAATATTGAGGAGGTGTGGGTAGGGGGGGGGCAACTTAAGTGATCTGGCTTGTGCTGTATTACCTACCTAAGTTAGGTGTTATCAATGGGGTGATACGGAATTGATTAGATTCACAAAGTTCCATTTTATACCAGACACCTTTAGTTTCTCTTAAATATATTTATTAATGACTAGATAGCTGTTGCCCGCGGCTTTGCTCGCGTGGAAGTTGATTATATACAAATACGAAAATATACATATGTATTTACAGATTAATTTAAAATATTACGTTACGTTAATGACCATAACTTGACCTCAGATCAAAAATAATGCAAGTCCGATACAAATTTTCACCCCCTTTTTCATCCCTTATTAAATAAAATTTCCAAAATTCCTGAAACACGTATTTATTTGTTTTACGTCAATAACCGAAATACAAAATTTTGTTTATGTAACTTTCAAAATGACGGACTTTCATACATATTATCATACATATTATCATCCCCTATTTTGACCCCTTTGGGGTGGAATTTTCTAAAATCCTTTCTTAGTGGGTGCCTACATAACAAAATGAATATACAGTCCGAATTTCATGCTTGTAGCCTTGATAGTTTGCGCTCGGCGATGATGAATCAGTCAGTCAGTCAGTCAATCAGGACATGTTATTTTATAAGTATAGATTAACAAAAATATTTATATCTTTTTGAACTTTTCAGAATGGAAAATGTCATTTTTAAAACTACATTTACAAATGTATATATGTCTAGGATCATGGACAATAGTTTTGTGTCTATTTCAGTAAACACCTAACTCGTGTAAAGTTTTATTAATCTGTAACTTAAGTTTTACATCTGAATGATACTATCTTAGCTACCTAAGCAACCCACTTAAAGTTATTTGTTTCAAACTTTACCGATAGAATGAATCCCCCCATGGAACGGCCAAAGCATCCCCCACACGTCACCAACTGGCAAGACCATCTTGATCTGCAATCGTTGAAGAAACTCACGACGGATCTCGAACAATGTAGCCTATTGTTCCCTGCGACAGAACCTAGTGAGAGACTTGATTCACTTCCTACCTGACTGCAAGGTGTTATCTTATCAGGTTAAACCTTGTGCAATACTTAGCAGTGCCTTTTATGATCATCCTAGTAATTTCAAGCATAGGCAGGAACAAATAAACAAACCATATTTCCGGTCTTCAATTTTTTTTTTTTTTTAATATTTGATTCTACAAATAAATCCTGTCGGTGACCTGGTGGTCTAGGAGTAAGGTGTCAGACTTCTGTGCGGGCGGCCGGGGTTCAATCCTTGGTTCCGGCAAAGATTTATCTGATTACCAAACCCTTCCTTCACCTTTGACAAGACATCTTGTGAATGTGGGGAATGCCAGGTCTCCACCGTGGTTCGGATTCCACGTTAAACTGTAGGTCCTTCATTTCATCTCACAATCATCCTACCATTACACATTAGCGTAAGTGCGTATAACCCGAACGGGTAGTAAGACGCGGTG